>OY282526.1:17050000-17272083 GCA_958296335.1 Urtica urens
TTTTTACAAGTTAAAGTACGTTTTTTCATGTTAAAGTTACGTTTTAACAAGTTAAATTACGTGATTTACAAGTTAAAGTTACGGTTTAACAAGCTCAAGTTACGTTTTAACATGTTAAAGTTACGTTTTTACAAGTTAAAGTACGTTTTTTCAAGTTAAAGTTACGTTTTTACATGTTAAAATTATGTTTTGGCAAGTTAAAGTACCTTTTTTACAAATTAAAGTTACGTTTTGAAAAGTTAGAGTTACATTTTGACAAGGTAAAGTAAGTTTTTAACAACATAAACTAACATTTTGATAAGTTAAAGTTACGTTTTTACAAGTTAAAGTTACGTTTTTACAAGTTAAAGTACGTTTTTTCAAGTTAAAGTTACGTTTTTACAAGTTAAATTACGTGATTTACAAGTTAAAGTTACGTTGTGACAAGTTCAAGTTACGTTTTTCAAGTTAAAGTTACGTTTTTACATGTTAAAGTTATGTTTTGACAATGTAAAGTACGTTTTTTACAAGTTAAAGTTATGTTTTGACAAGTTAAAGTACGTTTTCACGAATTAAAGTTACAATTTTACAAGTTAAATTACATGAGTTACTATTCAAAGTTACATTTTGACAAGTTCAAGTTACATTTTGACATGTTCAAATTACGTTTTTACAAATTAAAGTACGTTTTGACAAGTTAAAGTTACGTTTTGACAAGTTAAAGTTACGTTTTGACAAGTTAAAGTTACGATTTTACAAGTTAAATTACGTAATTTACAGGTTAAAGTTATGGTTTCACATGTTTAAGTTACGATTTGACATGTTAAAGTTACGTTTTTACAAGTAAAAGTACGTTTTTTCATGTTTAAGTTACGTTTTAACAAGTTAAATTACGTGAATTACAAGTTAAAGTTACAGTTTAACAAGCTCAAGTTACGTTTTAACATGTTAAAGTTACGTTTTTACAAGTTAAAGTACGTTTTTTCAAGTTAAAGTTACGTTTTTACATGTTAAAATTATGTTTTGGCAAGTTAAAGTACCTTTTTTACAAATTAAAGTTACGTTTTGAAAAGTTAGAGTTACATTTTGACAAGGTAAAGTAAGTTTTTAACAACATAAACTAACATTTTGATAAGTTAAAGTTACGTTTTTACAAGTTAAAGTTACGTTTTTACAAGTTAAAGTATGTTTTTTACACGTTAAAGTTACATTTTTACAAGTTAAATTACGTTATATACAAGTTAAAGTTACGTTTTAACAAGTTCATGTTACGTTTTGACAAATTAAAGTACTTTTCTTACAAGTTAAACTTATGTTTTGACAAGTAAAAGGTACGTTTTGACAAGTTAAAGTTACGTTTTGACAACTTGAAGTTATGTTTTTTAAAGTTAAATTACGTGAGTTACAAGTTAAAGTTATGTTTTGACAAGTTAAAGTTGCGTTTTTACAAGTTAAATTACGTGATTTACTATTCAAAGTTACATTTTGACAAGTTCAAGTTACATTTTGACATGTTAAAATTACGTTTTTATAAATTAATGTACGTTTTGACAAGTTAAAGTTACGTTTTGACGAGTCAAAGTTATGTTTTGACAAGTTAAAGTTACGTTTTGACTAGTTAAATTACGTAATTTACAAGTTAAAGTTACGGTTTAACAAGTTCAAGTAACGTTTTGACATGTTAAAGTTACGGTTTTTCAAGTTAAAGTTACGTTTTTACAAGTTAAATTACGTGATTTACAAGTTAAAGTTACGGTTTAACAAGTTCAAGTAACGTTTTGACAAGTTAAAGTATGTTTTTTCAAGTTAAAGTTACGTTTTTACAAGTTAAATTACGTGATTTACAAGTTAAAGTTACGGTTTAACAAGTTCAAGTTACGGTGTAACAAGTTCAAGTTACGTTTTAACATGTTAAAGTTACGTTTTTACAAGTTAAAGTACGTTTTTTCAAGTTAAAGTTACGTTTTTACATGTTAAAATTATGTTTTGACAAGTTAAAGTAACGTTTTTACAAATTAATGTTACGTTTTGACAAGTTAGAGTTACATTTTGACAAGGTAAAGTAAGTTTTTAACAACTTAAAGTAACATTTTAATAAGTTAAAGTTACGTTTTGACAAGTTAAAGTTACGTTTTTACAAGTTAAATTACGTTTTTTACGAGTTAAAGTTACGTTTTAACAAGTTAAAATATATTTTTTACAAGGTAAAGTTACTTTTTGACAAGTTCAAGTTTCGTTTTCACAAGTGAAAGTTATGTTTTGACAAGTTAAAGTACGCTTAACAAGTTAAAGTTACGTTTTGACAAGTTCAACTTACGTTTTCACAAGTTAAACTACGTTTTAACAAGTTAATGTTACGTTTTGAAACATTAATTTTACGTTTCGACAAGTTAAAGTACGTTTTGACATGTTAAAGTTACTTTTTACAAGTTCAAGTATGTTTTTTACACGTTAAAGTTACGTTTTTACAAGTTAAATTACGTTATATACAAGTTAAAGTTACGTTTTTACAAGTTCATGTTACGTTTTGACAAATTAAAGTACTTTTTTTACAAGTTAAAGTTATGTTTTGACAAGTAAAAGGTACGTTTTGACAAGTTAAAGTTACGTTTTGACAACTTGAAGTTACGTTTTTTCAAGTTAAATTACGTGATTTAAAAGTTAAAGTTACGGTTTAACAAGTTCAAGTAACGTTTTGACATGTTAAAGTCACGTTTTTACAAGTTAAAGTACGTTTTTTCAAGTTAAAGTTACGTTTTTACAAGTTAAAGTACGTTTTTTCAAGTTAAAGTTACGTTTTTACAAGTTAAATTACGTGATTTACTATTCAAAGTTACATTTTGACAAGTTCAAGTTAAAGTTATGTTTTTCCAAGTTAAATTACGTTATATACAAGTTAAAGTTACGTTTTGACAAGTTCATGTTACGTTTTGACAAATTAAAGTACTTTTTTTACAAGTTAAAGTTATGTTTTGACAAGTAAAAGGTACGTTTTGACAAGTTAAAGTTACGTTTTGACAACTTGAAGTTACGTTTTTTCAAGTTAAATTACGTGATTTAAAAGTTAAAGTTACGTTTTGACAAGTTAATGTTACGTTTTTCAAGTTAAAGTTACGTTTTTACATGTTAAAGTTATGTTTTGAAAATGTAAAGTACATTTTTTACAAGTTAAAGTTACGTTTTGACAAGTTAAAGTTACGTTTTGACAAGTTAAAGTACGTTTTGACGAGTCAAAGTTACGTTTTGACAAGTTAAAGTTACGTTTTGACAAGTTAAATTACGTAATTTACAAGTTAAAGTTACGGTTTAACAAGTTCAAGTTACGTTTTGACATGTTAAAGTCACGTTTTTACAAGTTAAAGTACGTTTTTTCAAGTTAAAGTTACGTTTTTACAAGTTAAATTACGTGATTTACAAGTTAAAGTTACGGTTTAACAAGTTCAAGTTACGGTTTAACAAGTTCAAGTTACGTTTTAACAAGTTAAAGTTACGTTTTTACAAGTTAAAGTACGTTTTTTCAAGTTAAAGTTACGTTTTTACATGTTAAAATTATGTTTTGACAAGTTAAAGTAACTTTTTTACAAATTAATGTTACGTTTTGACAAGTTAGAGTTACATTTTGACAAGGTAAAATAAGTTTTTAACAACTTAAAATAACATTTTAATAAGTTAAAGTTACGTTTTGACAAGTTAAAGTTACGTTTTTACAAGTTAAATTACGTTTTTTACGAGTTAAAGTTACATTTTAACAAGTTAAAATATATTTTTTACAAGGTAAAGTTACTTTTTGACAAGTTCAAGTTACGTTTTCACAAGTGAAAGTTATGTTTTGACAAGTTAAAGTACGCTTAACAAGTTAAAGTTACGTTTTGACAAGTTCAAGTTACGTTTTCACAAGTTAAAAAACGTTTTAACAAGTTAATGTTACGTTTTGAATCATTAATTTTACGTTTCGACAAGTTAAAGTACGTTTTGACATGTTAAAGTTACGTTTTGACAAGTTCAAGTATGTTTTTTACACGTTAAAGTTACGTTTTTACAAGTTAAATTACGTTATATACAAGTTAAAGTTACGTTTTGACAAGTTCATGTTACGTTTTGACAAATTAAAGTACTTTTTTTACAAGTTAAAGTTATGTTTTGACAAGTAAAAGGTACGTTTTGACAAGTTAAAGTTACGTTTTGACAACTTGAAGTTACGTTTTTTCAAGTTAAATTACGTGATTTAAAAGTTAAAGTTACGTTTTGACAAGTTAAAGTTACGTTTTTCAAGTTAAAGTTACGTTTTTACATGTTAAAGTTATGTTTTGAAAATGTAAACTACATTTTTTACAAGTTAAAGTTACGTTTTGACAAGTTAAAGTTACGTTTTGACAAGTTAAAGTACGTTTTGACGAGTCAAAGTTACGTTTTGACAAGTTAAAGTTACGTTTTGACAAGTTAAATTACGTAATTTACAAGTTAAAGTTACGGTTTAACAAGTTCAAGTTACGTTTTGACATCTTAAAGTCACGTTTTTACAAGTTAAAGTACGTTTTTTCAAGTTAAAGTTACGTTTTTACAAGTTAAATTACGTGATTTACAAGTTAAAGTTACAGTTTAACAAGTTCAAGTTACGGTTTAACAAGTTCAAGTTACGTTTTAACAAGTTAAAGTTACGTTTTTACAAGTTAAAGTACGTTTTTTCAAGTTAAAGTTACGTTTTTACATGTTAAAATTATGTTTTGACAAGTTAAAGTAACTTTTTTACAAATTAATGTTATGTTTTGACAAGTTAGAGTTACATTTTGACAAGGTAAAATAAGTTTTTAACAACTTAAAATAACATTTTAATAAGTTAAAGTTACGTTTTGACAAGTTAAAGTTACGTGTTTACAAGTTAAATTACGTTTTTTACGAGTTAAAGTTACGTTTTAACAAGTTAAAATATATTTTTTACAAGGTAAAGTTATTTTTTGACAAGTTCAAGTTACGGTTTCACAAGTGAAAGTTATGTTTTGACAAGTTAAAGTACGCTTAACAAGTTAAAGTTACGTTTTGACAAGGTCAAGTTCCGTTTTCACAAGTTAAACTACGTTTTAACAAGTTAATGTTACGTTTTGAAACATTAATTTTATGTTTCGACAAGTTAAAGTACGTTTTGACATGTTAAAGTTACGTTTTGACAAGTTCAAGTATGTTTTTTACACGTTAAAGTTACGTTTTTACAAGTTCAAGTATGTTTTTTACACGTTAAAGTTACGTTTTTACAAGTTAAATTACGTTATATACAAGTTAAAGTTACGTTTTGACAAGTTCATGTTACGTTTTGACAAATTAAAGTACTTTTTTTACAAGTTAAAGTTATGTTTTGACAAGTAAAAGGTACGTTTTGACAAGTTAAAGTTACGTTTTGACAACTTGAAGTTACGTTTTTTCAAGTTAAATTACGTGATTTAAAAGTTAAAGTTACGTTTTGACAAGTTAAAGTTACGTTTTTCAAGTTAAAGTTACGTTTTTACATGTTAAAGTTATGTTTTGAAAATGTAAACTACATTTTTTACAAGTTAAAGTTACGTTTTGACAAGTTAAAGTTACGTTTTGACAAGTTAAAGTACGTTTTGACGAGTCAAAGTTACGTTTTGACAAGTTAAAGTTACGTTTTGACAAGTTAAATTACGTAATTTACAAGTTAAAGTTACGGTTTAACAAGTTCAAGTTACGTTTTGACATCTTAAAGTCACGTTTTTACAAGTTAAAGTACGTTTTTTCAAGTTAAAGTTACGTTTTTACAAGTTAAATTACGTGATTTACAAGTTAAAGTTACGGTTTAACAAGTTCAAGTTACGGTTTAACAAGTTCAAGTTACGTTTTAACAAGTTAAAGTTACGTTTTTACAAGTTAAAGTACGTTTTTTCAAGTTAAAGTTACGTTTTTACATGTTAAAATTATGTTTTGACAAGTTAAAGTAACTTTTTTACAAATTAATGTTATGTTTTGACAAGTTAGAGTTACATTTTGACAAGGTAAAATAAGTTTTTAACAACTTAAAATAACATTTTAATAAGTTAAAGTTACGTTTTGACAAGTTAAAGTTACGTGTTTACAAGTTAAATTACGTTTTTTACGAGTTAAAGTTACGTTTTAACAAGTTAAAATATATTTTTTACAAGGTAAAGTTACTTTTTGACAAGTTCAAGTTACGGTTTCACAAGTGAAAGTTATGTTTTGACAAGTTAAAGTACGCTTAACAAGTTAAAGTTACGTTTTGACAAGGTCAAGTTCCGTTTTCACAAGTTAAACTACGTTTTAACAAGTTAATGTTACGTTTTGAAACATTAATTTTATGTTTCGACAAGTTAAAGTACGTTTTGACATGTTAAAGTTACGTTTTGACAAGTTCAAGTATGTTTTTTACACGTTAAAGTTACGTTTTTACAAATTCAAGTATGTTTTTTACACGTTAAAGTTACGTTTTTACAAGTTAAATTACGTTATATACAAGTTAAAGTTACGTTTTGACAAGTTCATGTTACGTTTTGACAAATTAAAGTACTTTTTTTACAAGTTAAAGTTATGTTTTGACAAGTAAAAGGTACGTTTTGACAAGTTAAAGTTACGTTTTGACAACTTGAAGTTACGTTTTTCAAGTTAAATTACGTGATTTAAAAGTTAAAGTTACGTTTTGACAAGTTAAAGTTACGTTTTTCAAGTTAAAGTTACGTTTTTACATGTTAAAGTTATGTTTTGAAAATGTAAACTACATTTTTTACAAGTTAAAGTTACGTTTTGACAAGTTAAAGTTACGTTTTGACAAGTTAAAGTACGTTTTGACGAGTCAAAGTTACGTTTTGACAAGTTAAAGTTACGTTTTGACAAGTTAAATTACGTAATTTACAAGTTAAAGTTACGGTTTAACAAGTTCAAGTTACGTTTTGACATCTTAAAGTCACGTTTTTACAAGTTAAAGTACGTTTTTTCAAGTTAAAGTTACGTTTTTACAAGTTAAATTACGTGATTTACAAGTTAAAGTTACGGTTTAACAAGTTCAAGTTACGGTTTAACAAGTTCAAGTTACGTTTTAACAAGTTAAAGTTACGTTTTTACAAGTTAAAGTACGTTTTTTCAAGTTAAAGTTACGTTTTTACATGTTAAAATTATGTTTTGACAAGTTAAAGTAACTTTTTTACAAATTAATGTTACGTTTTGACAAGTTAGAGTTACATTTTGACAAGGTAAAGTAAGTTTTTAACAACTTAAAGTAACATTTTAATAAGTTAAAGTTACGTTTTGACAAATTAAAGTTACGTTTTTACAAGTTAAATTACGTTTTTTACGAGTTAAAGTTACGTTTTAACAAGTTAAAATATATTTTTTACAAGGTAAAGTTACTTTTGACAAGTTCAAGTTACGTTTTCACAAGTGAAAGTTATGTTTTGACAAGTTAAAGTACGCTTAACAAGTTAAAGTTACGTTTTGACAAGTTCAAGTTACGTTTTCACAAGTTAAACTACGTTTTAACAAGTTAATGTTACGTTTTGAAACATTAATTTTACGTTTCGACAAGTTAAAGTACGTTTTGACATGTTAAAGTTACGTTTTGACAAGTTCAAGTATGTTTTTTACACGTTAAAGTTACGTTTTTAGAAGTTAAATTACGTTATATACAAGTTAAAGTTACGTTTTGACAAGTTCATGTTACGTTTTGACAAATTAAAGTACTTTTTTTACAAGTTAAAGTTATGTTTTGACAAGTAAAAGGTACGTTTTGACAAGGTAAAGTTACGTTTTGACAACTTGAAGTTACGTTTTTTCAAGTTAAATTAAGTGATTTAAAAGATAAAGTTACGTTTTGACAATTTAAAGTTACGTTTTTCAAGTTAAAGTAACGTTTTTACATGTTAAAGTTATGTTTTGAAAATGTAAAGTACATTTTTTACAAGTTAAAGTTACGTTTTGACAAGTTAAAGTTACGTTTTGACAAGTTAAAGTACGTTTTGACGAGGCAAAGTTACGTTTTGACAAGTTAAAGTTACGTTTTGACAAGTTAAATTACGTAATTTACAAGTTAAAGTTACCGTTTAACAAGTTCAAGTTACGTTTTGACATGTTAAAGTCACGTTTTTACAAGTTAAAGTACATTTTTTCAAGTTAAAGTTACGTTTTTACAAGTTAAATTACGTGATTTACAAGTTAAAGTTACGGTTTAACAAGTTCAAGTTACGGTTTAACAAGTTCAAGTTACGTTTTAACAAGTTCAAGTTACGTTTTTACAAGTTAAAGTACGTTTTTTCAAGTTAAAGTTACGTTTTTACATGTTAAAATTATGTTTTGACAAGTTAAAGTAACTTTTTTACAAATTAATGTTATGTTTTGACAAGTTAGAGTTACATTTTGACAAGGTAAAATAAGTTTTTAACAACTTAAAATAACATTTTAATAAGTTAAAGTTACGTTTTGACAAGTTAAAGTTACGTGTTTACAAGTTAAATTACGTTTTTTACGAGTTAAAGTTACGTTTTAACAAGTTAAAATATATTTTTTACAAGGTAAAGTTACTTTTTGACAAGTTCAAGTTACGGTTTCACAAGTGAAAGTTATGTTTTGACAAGTTAAAGTACGCTTAACAAGTTAAAGTTACGTTTTGACAAGGTCAAGTTCCGTTTTCACAAGTTAAACTACGTTTTAACAAGTTAATGTTACGTTTTGAAACATTAATTTTATGTTTCGACAAGTTAAAGTACGTTTTGACATGTTAAAGTTACGTTTTGACAAGTTCAAGTATGTTTTTTACACGTTAAAGTTACGTTTTTACAAGTTAAATTACGTTATATACAAGTTAAAGTTACGTTTTGACAAGTTCATGTTACGTTTTGACAAATTAAAGTACTTTTTTTACAAGTTAAAGTTATGTTTTGACAAGTAAAAGGTACGTTTTGACAAGTTAAAGTTACGTTTTGACAAGTTCAAGTTACGTTTTCACAAGTTAAACTACGTTTTAACAAGTTAATGTTACGTTTTGAAACATTAATTTTACGTTTCGACAAGTTAAAGTACGTTTTGACATGTTAAAGTTACGTTTTGACAAGTTCAAGTATGTTTTTTACACGTTAAAGTTACGTTTTTACAAGTTAAATTACGTTATATACAAGTTAAAGTTACGTTTTGACAAGTTCATGTTACGTTTTGACAAATTAAAGTACTTTTTTTACAAGTTAAAGTTATGTTTTGACAAGTAAAAGGTACGTTTTGACAAGTTAAAGTTACGTTTTGACAACTTGAAGTTACGTTTTTTCAAGTTAAATTAAGTGATTTAAAAGTTAAAGTTACGTTTTGACAAGTTAAAGTTACGTTTTTCAAGTTAAAGTTACGTTTTTCAAGTTAAAGTTACGTTTTTACATGTTAAAGTTATGTTTTGAAAATGTAAAGTACATTTTTTACAAGTTAAAGTTACGTTTTGACAAGTTAAAGTTACGTTTTGACAAGTTAAAGTACGTTTTGACGAGTCAATGTTACGTTTTGACAAGTTAAAGTTACGTTTTGACAAGTTAAATTACATAATTTACAAGTTAAAGTTACGGTTTAACAAGTTCAAGTTACGTTTTGACATGTTAAAGTCACGTTTTTACAAGTTAAAGTACGTTTTTTCAAGTTAAAGTTACGTTTTTACATGTTAAAGTTATGTTTTGAAAATGTAAAGTACATTTTTTACAAGTTAAAGTTACGTTTTGACAAGTTAAAGTTACGTTTTGACAAGTTAAAGTACGTTTTGACGAGGCAAAGTTACGTTTTGACAAGTTAAAGTTACGTTTTGACAAGTTAAATTACGTAATTTACAAGTTAAAGTTACGGTTTAACAAGTTCAAGTTACGTTTTGACATGTTAAAGTCACGTTTTTACAAGTTAAAGTACATTTTTTCAAGTTAAAGTTACGTTTTTACAAGTTAAATTACGTGATTTACAAGTTAAAGTTACGGTTTAACAAGTTCAAGTTACGGTTTAACAAGTTCAAGTTACGTTTTAACAAGTTCAAGTTACGTTTTTACAAGTTAAAGTACGTTTTTTCAAGTTAAAGTTACGTTTTTACATGTTAAAATTATGTTTTGACAAGTTAAAGTAACTTTTTTACAAATTAATGTTATGTTTTGACAAGTTAGAGTTACATTTTGACAAGGTAAAATAAGTTTTTAACAACTTAAAATAACATTTTAATAAGTTAAAGTTACGTTTTGACAAGTTAAAGTTACGTGTTTACAAGTTAAATTACGTTTTTTACGAGTTAAAGTTACGTTTTAACAAGTTAAAATATATTTTTTACAAGGTAAAGTTACTTTTTGACAAGTTCAAGTTACGGTTTCACAAGTGAAAGTTATGTTTTGACAAGTTAAAGTACGCTTAACAAGTTAAAGTTACGTTTTGACAAGGTCAAGTTCCGTTTTCACAAGTTAAACTACGTTTTAACAAGTTAATGTTACGTTTTGAAACATTAATTTTATGTTTCGACAAGTTAAAGTACGTTTTGACATGTTAAAGTTACGTTTTGACAAGTTCAAGTATGTTTTTTACACGTTAAAGTTACGTTTTTACAAGTTAAATTACGTTATATACAAGTTAAAGTTACGTTTTGACAAGTTCATGTTACGTTTTGACAAATTAAAGTACTTTTTTTACAAGTTAAAGTTATGTTTTGACAAGTAAAAGGTACGTTTTGACAAGTTAAAGTTACGTTTTGACAAGTTCAAGTTACGTTTTCACAAGTTAAACTACGTTTTAACAAGTTAATGTTACGTTTTGAAACATTAATTTTACGTTTCGACAAGTTAAAGTACGTTTTGACATGTTAAAGTTACGTTTTGACAAGTTCAAGTATGTTTTTTACACGTTAAAGTTACGTTTTTACAAGTTAAATTACGTTATATACAAGTTAAAGTTACGTTTTGACAAGTTCATGTTACGTTTTGACAAATTAAAGTACTTTTTTTACAAGTTAAAGTTATGTTTTGACAAGTAAAAGGTACGTTTTGACAAGTTAAAGTTACGTTTTGACAACTTGAAGTTACGTTTTTTCAAGTTAAATTAAGTGATTTAAAAGTTAAAGTTACGTTTTGACAAGTTAAAGTTACGTTTTTCAAGTTAAAGTTACGTTTTTCAAGTTAAAGTTACGTTTTTACATGTTAAAGTTATGTTTTGAAAATGTAAAGTACATTTTTTACAAGTTAAAGTTACGTTTTGACAAGTTAAAGTTACGTTTTGACAAGTTAAAGTACGTTTTGACGAGTCAATGTTACGTTTTGACAAGTTAAAGTTACGTTTTGACAAGTTAAATTACATAATTTACAAGTTAAAGTTACGGTTTAACAAGTTCAAGTTACGTTTTGACATGTTAAAGTCACGTTTTTACAAGTTAAAGTACGTTTTTTCAAGTTAAAGTTACGTTTTTACAAGTTAAATTACGTGATTTACAAGTTAAAGTTACGGTTTAACAAGTTCAAGTTACGGTTTAACAAGTTCAAGTTACGTTTTAACAAGTTAAAGTTACGTTTTTACAAGTTAAAGTACGTTTTTTCAAGTTAAAGTTACGTTTTTACATGTTAAAATTATGTTTTGACAAGTTAAAGTAACTTTTTTACAAATTAATGTTACGTTTTGACAAGTTAGAGTTACATTTTGACAAGGTAAAGTAAGTTTTTAACAACTTAAAGTAACATTTTAATAAGTTAAAGTTACGTTTTGACAAATTAAAGTTACGTTTTTACAAGTTAAATTACGTTTTTTACGAGTTAAAGTTACTTTTTAACAAGTTAAAATATATTTTTTACAAGGTAAAGTTACTTTTTGACAAGTTCAAGTTACGTTTTCACAAGTGAAAGTTATGTTTTGACAAGTTAAAGTACGCTTAACAAGTTAAAGTTACGTTTTGACAAGTTCAAGTTACGTTTTCACAAGTTAAACTACGTTTTAACAAGTTAATGTTACGTTTTGAATCATTAATTTTACGTTTCGACAAGTTAAAGTACGTTTTGACATGTTAAAGTTACGTTTTGACAAGTTCAAGTATGTTTTTTACACGTTAAAGTTACGTTTTTACAAGTTAAATTACGTTATATACAAGTTAAAGTTACGTTTTGACAAGTTCATGTTACGTTTTGACAAATTAAAGTACTTTTTTTACAAGTTAAAGTTATGTTTTGACAAGTAAAAGGTACGTTTTGACAAGTTAAAGTTACGTTTTGACAACTTGAAGTTACGTTTTTTCAAGTTAAATTACGTGATTTAAAAGTTAAAGTTACGTTTTGACAAGTTAAAGATACGTTTTTCAAGTTAAAGTTACGTTTTTACATGTTAAAGTTATGTTTTGAAAATGTAAACTACATTTTTTACAAGTTAAATTTACGTTTTGACAAGTTAAAGTTACGTTTTGACAGGTTAAAGTACGTTTTGACGAATCAAAGTTACGTTTTGACAAGTTAAAGTTACGTTTTGACAAGTTAAATT
This sequence comes from Urtica urens, assembly GCA_958296335.1. Classification (NCBI taxonomy): domain Eukaryota; kingdom Viridiplantae; phylum Streptophyta; class Magnoliopsida; order Rosales; family Urticaceae; genus Urtica; species Urtica urens. The sequence continues at coordinate 17,062,454 of OY282526.1, forward strand.
ACGTAATTTACAAGTTAAAGTTACGGTTTAACAAGTTCAAGTTACGTTTTGACATCTTAAAGTCACGTTTTTACAAGTTAAAGTACGTTTTTTCAAGTTAAAGTTACGTTTTTACAAGTTAAATTACGTGATTTACAAGTTAAAGTTACGGTTTAACAAGTTCAAGTTACGTTTTAACAAGTTCAAGTTACGTTTTTACAAGTTAAAGTACGTTTTTTCAAGTTAAAGTTACGTTTTTACATGTTAAAATTATGTTTTGACAAGTTAAAGTAACTTTTTTACAAATTAATGTTACGTTTTGACAAGTTAGAGTTACATTTTGACAAGGTAAAGTAAGTTTTTAACAACTTAAAGTAACATTTTAATAAGTTAAAGTTACGTTTTGACAAATTAAAGTTACGTTTTTACAAGTTAAATTACGTTTTTTACGAGTTAAAGTTACTTTTTAACAAGTTAAAATATATTTTTTACAAGGTAAAGTTACTTTTTGACAAGTTCAAGTTACGTTTTCACAAGTGAAAGTTATGTTTTGACAAGTTAAAGTACGCTTAACAAGTTAAAGTTACGTTTTGACAAGTTCAAGTTACGTTTTTACAAGTTAAACTACGTTTTAACAAGTTAATGTTACGTTTTGAAACATTAATTTTACGTTTCGACAAGTTAAAGTACGTTTTGACATGTTAAAGTTACGTTTTGACAAGTTCAAGTATGTTTCTTACACGTTAAAGTTACGTTTTTAGAAGTTAAATTACGTTATATACAAGTTAAAGTTACGTTTTGACAAGTTCATGTTACGTTTTGACAAATTAAAGTACTTTTTTTACAAGTTAAAGTTATGTTTTGACAAGTAAAAGGTACGTTTTGACAAGTTAAAGTTACGTTTTGACAACTTGAAGTTACGTTTTTTCAAGTTAAATTAAGTGATTTAAAAGTTAAAGTTACGTTTTGGCAAGTTAAAGTTACGTTTTTCAAGTTAAAGTTACGTTTTTACATGTTAAAGTTATGTTTTGAAAATGTAAAGTACATTTTTTACAAGTTAAAGTTACGTTTTGACAAGTTAAAGTTACGTTTTGACAAGTTAAAGTACGTTTTGACGAGGCAAAGTTACGTTTTGACAAGTTAAAGTTACGTTTTGACAAGTTAAATTACGTAATTTACAAGTTAAAGTTACGGTTTAACAAGTTCAAGTTACGTTTTGACATGTTAAAGTCACGTTTTTACAAGTTAAAGTACGTTTTTTCAAGTTAAAGTTACGTTTTTACAAGTTAAATTACGTGATTTACAAGTTAAAGTTACGGTTTAACAAGTTCAAGTTACGGTTTAACAAGTTCAAGTTACGTTTTAACAAGTTAAAGTTACGTTTTTACAAGTTAAAGTACGTTTTTTCAAGTTAAAGTTACGTTTTTACATGTTAAAATTATGTTTTGACAAGTTAAAGTAACTTTTTTACAAATTAATGTTATGTTTTGACAAATTAGAGTTACATTTTGACAAGGTAAAATAAGTTTTTAACAACTTAAAATAACATTTTAATAAGTTAAAGTTACGTTTTGACAAGTTAAAGTTACGTGTTTACAAGTTAAATTTCGTGTTTTACGAGTTAAAGTTACGTTTTAACAAGTTAAAATATATTTTTTACAAGGTAAAGTTACTTTTTGACAAGTTCAAGTTACGTTTTCACAAGTGAAAGTTATGTTTTGACAAGTTAAAGTACGCTTAACAAGTTAAAGTTACGTTTTGACAAGTTCAAGTTACGTTTTCACAAGTTAAACTACGTTTTAACAAGTTAATGTTACGTTTTGAAACATTAATTTTACGTTTCGACAAGTTAAAGTACGTTTTGACATGTTAAAGTTACGTTTTGACAAGTTCAAGTATGTTTTTTACACGTTCAAGTTACGTTTTTACAAGTTAAATTACGTTATATACAAGTTAAAGTTACGTTTTGACAAGTTCATGTTACGTTTTGACAAATTAAAGTACTTTTTTTACAAGTTAAAGTTATGTTTTGACAAGTAAAAGGTACGTTTTGACAAGTTAAAGTTACGTTTTGACAACTTGAAGTTACGTTTTTTCAAGTTAAATTACGTGATTTACAAGTTAAAGTTACGTTTTGACAAGTTAAAGTTACGTTTTTACAAGTTAAATTACGTGATTTACTATTCAAAGTTACATTTTGACAAGTTCAAGTTACATTTTGACATGTTAAAATTACGTTTTTATAAATTAATGTACGTTTTGACAAGTTAAAGTTACGTTTTGACGAGTCATAGTTACGTTTTGACAAGTTAAAGTTACGTTTTGATAAGTTAAATTACGTAATTTACAAGTTAAAGTTACGGTTTAACAAGTTCAAGTTACATTTTGACAAGGTAAAGTAAGTTTTTAACAACTTAAAGTAACATTTTAATAAGTTAAAGTTACGTTTTGACAAGTTAAAGTTACGTTTTGACAAGTTCAAGTATGTTTTTTACACGTTAAAGTTACGTTTTTACAAGTTAAATTACGTTATATACAAGTTAAAGTTACGTTTTGACAAGTTCATGTTACGTTTTGACAAATTAAAGTACTTTTTTTACAAGTTAAAGTTATGTTTTGACAAGTAAAAGGTACGTTTTGACAAGTTAAAGTTACGTTTTGACAACTTGAAGTTACGTTTTTTCAAGTTAAATTACGTGATTTAAAAGTTAAAGTTATGTTTTGACAAGTTAAAGTTACGTTTTTCAAGTTAAAGTTACGTTTTTACATGTTAAAGTTATGTTTTGAAAATGTAAAGTACATTTTTTACAAGTTAAAGTTACGTTTTGACAAGTTAAAGTTACGTTTTGACAAGTTAAAGTACGTTTTGACGAGTCAAAGTTACGTTTTGACAAGTTAAAGTTACGTTTTGACAAGTTAAATTACGTAATTTACAAGTTAAAGTTACGGTTTAACAAGTTCAAGTTACGTTTTGACATGTTAAAGTCACGTTTTTACAAGTTAAAGTACGTTTTTTCAAGTTAAAGTTACGTTTTTACAAGTTAAATTACGTGATTTACAAGTTAAAGTTACGGTTTAACAAGTTCAAGTTACGGTTTAACAAGTTCAAGTTACGTTTTAACAAGTTAAAATTACGTTTTTACAAGTTAAAGTACGTTTTTTCAAGTTAAAGTTACGTTTTTACATGTTAAAATTATGTTTTGACAAGTTAAAGTAACTTTTTTACAAATTAATGTTATGTTTTGACAAGTTAGAGTTACATTTTGACAAGGTAAAATAAGTTTTTAACAACTTAAAATAACATTTTAATAAGTTAATGTTACGTTTTGACAAGTTAAAGTTACGTGTTTACAAGTTAAATTTCGTGTTTTACGAGTTAAAGTTACGTTTTAACAAGTTAAAATATATTTTTTACAAGGTAAAGTTACTTTTTGACAAGTTCAAGTTACGTTTTCACAAGTGAAAGTTATGTTTTGACAAGTTAAAGTACGCTTAACAAGTTAAAGTTACGTTTTGACAAGTTCAAGTTACGTTTTCACAAGTTAAACTACGTTTTAACAAGTTAATGTTACGTTTTGAAACATTAATTTTACGTTTCGACAAGTTAAAGTACGTTTTGACATGTTAAAGTTACGTTTTGACAAGTTCAAGTATGTTTTTTACACGTTCAAGTTACGTTTTTACAAGTTAAATTACGTTATATACAAGTTAAAGTTACGTTTTGACAAGTTCATGTTACGTTTTGACAAATTAAAGTACTTTTTTTACAAGTTAAAGTTATGTTTTGACAAGTAAAAGGTACGTTTTGACAAGTTAAAGTTACGTTTTGACAACTTGAAGTTACGTTTTTTCAAGTTAAATTACGTGATTTACAAGTTAAAGTTACGTTTTGACAAGTTAAAGTTACGTTTTTACAAGTTAAATTACGTGATTTACTATTCAAAGTTACATTTTGACAAGTTCAAGTTACATTTTGACATGTTAAAATTACGTTTTTATAAATTAATGTACGTTTTGACAAGTTAAAGTTACGTTTTGACGAGTCATAGTTACGTTTTGACAAGTTAAAGTTACGTTTTGATAAGTTAAATTACGTAATTTACAAGTTAAAGTTACGGTTTAACAAGTTCAAGTTACATTTTGACAAGGTAAAGTAAGTTTTTAACAACTTAAAGTAACATTTTAATAAGTTAAAGTTACGTTTTGACAAGTTAAAGTTACGTTTTGACAAGTTCAAGTATGTTTTTTACACGTTAAAGTTACGTTTTTACAAGTTAAATTACGTTATATACAAGTTAAAGTTACGTTTTGACAAGTTCATGTTACGTTTTGACAAATTAAAGTACTTTTTTTACAAGTTAAAGTTATGTTTTGACAAGTAAAAGGTACGTTTTGACAAGTTAAAGTTACGTTTTGACAACTTGAAGTTACGTTTTTTCAAGTTAAATTACGTGATTTACAAGTTAAAGTTACGTTTTGACAAGTTAAAGTTACGTTTTTACAAGTTAAATTACGTGATTTACTATTCAAAGTTACATTTTGACAAGTTCAAGTTACATTTTGACATGTTAAAATTACGTTTTTATAAATTAATGTACGTTTTGACAAGTTAAAGTTACGTTTTGACGAGTCATAGTTACGTTTTGACAAGTTAAAGTTACGTTTTGATAAGTTAAATTACGTAATTTACAAGTTAAAGTTACGGTTTAACAAGTTCAAGTTACATTTTGACAAGGTAAAGTAAGTTTTTAACAACTTAAAGTAACATTTTAATAAGTTAAAGTTACGTTTTGACAAGTTAAAGTTACGTTTTGACAAGTTCAAGTATGTTTTTTACACGTTAAAGTTACGTTTTTACAAGTTAAATTACGTTATATACAAGTTAAAGTTACGTTTTGACAAGTTCATGTTACGTTTTGACAAATTAAAGTACTTTTTTTACAAGTTAAAGTTATGTTTTGACAAGTAAAAGGTACGTTTTGACAAGTTAAAGTTACGTTTTGACAACTTGAAGTTACGTTTTTTCAAGTTAAATTACGTGATTTAAAAGTTAAAGTTATGTTTTGACAAGTTAAAGTTACGTTTTTCAAGTTAAAGTTACGTTTTTACATGTTAAAGTTATGTTTTGAAAATGTAAAGTACATTTTTTACAAGTTAAAGTTACGTTTTGACAAGTTAAAGTTACGTTTTGACAAGTTAAAGTACGTTTTGACGAGTCAAAGTTACGTTTTGACAAGTTAAAGTTACGTTTTGACAAGTTAAATTACGTAATTTACAAGTTAAAGTTACGGTTTAACAAGTTCAAGTTACGTTTTGACATGTTAAAGTCACGTTTTTACAAGTTAAAGTACGTTTTTTCAAGTTAAAGTTACGTTTTTACAAGTTAAATTACGTGATTTACAAGTTAAAGTTACGGTTTAACAAGTTCAAGTTACGGTTTAACAAGTTCAAGTTACGTTTTAACAAGTTAAAATTACGTTTTTACAAGTTAAAGTACGTTTTTTCAAGTTAAAGTTACGTTTTTACATGTTAAAATTATGTTTTGACAAGTTAAAGTAACTTTTTTACAAATTAATGTTATGTTTTGACAAGTTAGAGTTACATTTTGACAAGGTAAAATAAGTTTTTAACAACTTAAAATAACATTTTAATAAGTTAATGTTACGTTTTGACAAGTTAAAGTTACGTGTTTACAAGTTAAATTTCGTGTTTTACGAGTTAAAGTTACGTTTTAACAAGTTAAAATATATTTTTTACAAGGTAAAGTTACTTTTTGACAAGTTCAAGTTACGTTTTCACAAGTGAAAGTTATGTTTTGACAAGTTAAAGTACGCTTAACAAGTTAAAGTTACGTTTTGACAAGTTCAAGTTACGTTTTCACAAGTTAAACTACGTTTTAACAAGTTAATGTTACGTTTTGAAACATTAATTTTACGTTTCGACAAGTTAAAGTACGTTTTGACATGTTAAAGTTACGTTTTGACAAGTTCAAGTATGTTTTTTACACGTTCAAGTTACGTTTTTACAAGTTAAATTACGTTATATACAAGTTAAAGTTACGTTTTGACAAGTTCATGTTACGTTTTGACAAATTAAAGTACTTTTTTTACAAGTTAAAGTTATGTTTTGACAAGTAAAAGGTACGTTTTGACAAGTTAAAGTTACGTTTTGACAACTTGAAGTTACGTTTTTTCAAGTTAAATTACGTGATTTACAAGTTAAAGTTACGTTTTGACAAGTTAAAGTTACGTTTTTACAAGTTAAATTACGTGATTTACTATTCAAAGTTACATTTTGACAAGTTCAAGTTACATTTTGACATGTTAAAATTACGTTTTTATAAATTAATGTACGTTTTGACAAGTTAAAGTTACGTTTTGACGAGTCATAGTTACGTTTTGACAAGTTAAAGTTACGTTTTGATAAGTTAAATTACGTAATTTACAAGTTAAAGTTACGGTTTAACAAGTTCAAGTTACATTTTGACAAGGTAAAGTAAGTTTTTAACAACTTAAAGTAACATTTTAATAAGTTAAAGTTACGTTTTGACAAGTTAAAGTTACGTTTTGACAAGTTCAAGTATGTTTTTTACACGTTAAAGTTACGTTTTTACAAGTTAAATTACGTTATATACAAGTTAAAGTTACGTTTTGACAAGTTCATGTTACGTTTTGACAAATTAAAGTACTTTTTTTACAAGTTAAAGTTATGTTTTGACAAGTAAAAGGTACGTTTTGACAAGTTAAAGTTACGTTTTGACAACTTGAAGTTACGTTTTTTCAAGTTAAATTACGTGATTTACAAGTTAAAGTTACGTTTTGACAAGTTAAAGTTACGTTTTTACAAGTTAAATTACGTGATTTACTATTCAAAGTTACATTTTGACAAGTTCAAGTTACATTTTGACATGTTAAAATTACGTTTTTATAAATTAATGTACGTTTTGACAAGTTAAAGTTACGTTTTGACGAGTCATAGTTACGTTTTGACAAGTTAAAGTTACGTTTTGATAAGTTAAATTACGTAATTTACAAGTTAAAGTTACGGTTTAACAAGTTCAAGTTACATTTTGACAAGGTAAAGTAAGTTTTTAACAACTTAAAGTAACATTTTAATAAGTTAAAGTTACGTTTTGACAAGTTAAAGTTACGTTTTGACAAGTTCAAGTATGTTTTTTACACGTTAAAGTTACGTTTTTACAAGTTAAATTACGTTATATACAAGTTAAAGTTACGTTTTGACAAGTTCATGTTACGTTTTGACAAATTAAAGTACTTTTTTTACAAGTTAAAGTTATGTTTTGACAAGTAAAAGGTACGTTTTGACAAGTTAAAGTTACGTTTTGACAACTTGAAGTTACGTTTTTTCAAGTTAAATTACGTGATTTAAAAGTTAAAGTTATGTTTTGACAAGTTAAAGTTACGTTTTTCAAGTTAAAGTTACGTTTTTACATGTTAAAGTTATGTTTTGAAAATGTAAAGTACATTTTTTACAAGTTAAAGTTACGTTTTGACAAGTTAAAGTTACGTTTTGACAAGTTAAAGTACGTTTTGACGAGTCAAAGTTACGTTTTGACAAGTTAAAGTTACGTTTTGACAAGTTAAATTACGTAATTTACAAGTTAAAGTTACGGTTTAACAAGTTCAAGTTACGTTTTGACATGTTAAAGTCACGTTTTTACAAGTTAAAGTACGTTTTTTCAAGTTAAAGTTACGTTTTTACAAGTTAAATTACGTGATTTACAAGTTAAAGTTACGGTTTAACAAGTTCAAGTTACGGTTTAACAAGTTCAAGTTACGTTTTAACAAGTTAAAATTACGTTTTTACAAGTTAAAGTACGTTTTTTCAAGTTAAAGTTACGTTTTTACATGTTAAAATTATGTTTTGACAAGTTAAAGTAACTTTTTTACAAATTAATGTTATGTTTTGACAAGTTAGAGTTACATTTTGACAAGGTAAAATAAGTTTTTAACAACTTAAAATAACATTTTAATAAGTTAATGTTACGTTTTGACAAGTTAAAGTTACGTGTTTACAAGTTAAATTTCGTGTTTTACGAGTTAAAGTTACGTTTTAACAAGTTAAAATATATTTTTTACAAGGTAAAGTTACTTTTTGACAAGTTCAAGTTACGTTTTCACAAGTGAAAGTTATGTTTTGACAAGTTAAAGTACGCTTAACAAGTTAAAGTTACGTTTTGACAAGTTCAAGTTACGTTTTCACAAGTTAAACTACGTTTTAACAAGTTAATGTTACGTTTTGAAACATTAATTTTACGTTTCGACAAGTTAAAGTACGTTTTGACATGTTAAAGTTACGTTTTGACAAGTTCAAGTATGTTTTTTACACGTTCAAGTTACGTTTTTACAAGTTAAATTACGTTATATACAAGTTAAAGTTACGTTTTGACAAGTTCATGTTACGTTTTGACAAATTAAAGTACTTTTTTTACAAGTTAAAGTTATGTTTTGACAAGTAAAAGGTACGTTTTGACAAGTTAAAGTTACGTTTTGACAACTTGAAGTTACGTTTTTTCAAGTTAAATTACGTGATTTACAAGTTAAAGTTACGTTTTGACAAGTTAAAGTTACGTTTTTACAAGTTAAATTACGTGATTTACTATTCAAAGTTACATTTTGACAAGTTCAAGTTACATTTTGACATGTTAAAATTACGTTTTTATAAATTAATGTACGTTTTGACAAGTTAAAGTTACGTTTTGACGAGTCATAGTTACGTTTTGACAAGTTAAAGTTACGTTTTGATAAGTTAAATTACGTAATTTACAAGTTAAAGTTACGGTTTAACAAGTTCAAGTTACATTTTGACAAGGTAAAGTAAGTTTTTAACAACTTAAAGTAACATTTTAATAAGTTAAAGTTACGTTTTGACAAGTTAAAGTTACGTTTTGACAAGTTCAAGTATGTTTTTTACACGTTAAAGTTACGTTTTTACAAGTTAAATTACGTTATATACAAGTTAAAGTTACGTTTTGACAAGTTCATGTTACGTTTTGACAAATTAAAGTACTTTTTTTACAAGTTAAAGTTATGTTTTGACAAGTAAAAGGTACGTTTTGACAAGTTAAAGTTACGTTTTGACAACTTGAAGTTACGTTTTTTCAAGTTAAATTACGTGATTTAAAAGTTAAAGTTACGTTTTGACAAGTTAAAGTTACGTTTTTCAAGTTAAAGTTACGTTTTTACATGTTAAAGTTATGTTTTGAAAATGTAAAGTACATTTTTCACAAGTTAAAGTTACGTTTTGACAAGTTAAAGTTACGTTTTGACAAGTTAAAGTACGTTTTGACGAGTCAAAGTTACGTTTTGACAAGTTAAAGTTACGTTTTGACAAGTTAAATTACGTAATTTACAAGTTAAAGTTATGTTATATACAAGTTAAAGTTACGTTTTGACAAGTTCATGTTACGTTTTGACAAATTAAAGTACTTTTTTTACAAGTTAAAGTTATGTTTTGACAAGTAAAAGGTACGTTTTGACAAGTTAAAGTTACGTTTTGACAACTTGAAGTTACGTTTTTTCAAGTTAAATTACGTGATTTAAAAGTTAAAGTTACGTTTTGACAAGTTAAAGTTACGTTTTTCAAGTTAAAGTTACGTTTTTACATGTTAAAGTTATGTTTTGAAAATGTAAAGTACATTTTTTACAAGTTAAAGTTACGTTTTGACAAGTTAAAGTTACGTTTTGACAAGTTAAAGTACGTTTTGACGAGTCAAAGTTACGTTTTGAGAAGTTAAAGTTACGTTTTGACAAGTTAAATGACGTAATTTACAAGTTAAAGTTACGGTTTAACAAGTTCAAGTTACGTTTTGACATGTTAAAGTCACGTTTTTACAAGTTAAAGTACGTTTTTTCAAGTTAAAGTTACGTTTTTACAAGTTAAATTACGTGATTTACAAGTTAAAGTTACGGTTTAACAAGTTCAAGTTACGGTTTAACAAGTTCAAGTTACGTTTTAACAAGTTAAAGTTACGTTTTTACAAGTTAAAGTACGTTTTTTCAAGTTAAAGTTACGTTTTTACATGTTAAAATTATGTTTTGACAAGTTAAAGTAACCTTTTTACAAATTAATGTTACGTTTTGACAAGTTAGAGTTACATTTTGACAAGGTAAAGTAAGTTTTTAACAACTTAAAGTAACATTTTAATAAGTTAAAGTTACGTTTTGACAAGTTAAAGTTACGTTTTTACAAGTTAAATTACTTTTTTTACGAGTTAAAGTTACGTTTTAAAAAGTTAAAATATAGTTTTTACAAGGTAAAGTTACTTTTTGACAAGTTCAAGTTACGTGTTCACAAGTGAAAGTTATGTTTTGACAACTTAAAGTACGCTTAACAAGTTAAAGTTACGTTTTGACAAGTTCAAGTTACGTTTTCACAAGTGAAACTACGTTTTAACAAGTTAATGTTACGTTTTGAAACATTAATTTTACGTTTCGACAAGTTAAAGTACGTTTTGACATGTTAAAGTTACGTTTTGACAAGTTCAAGTATGTTTTTTACACGTTAAAGTTACGTTTTTACAAGTTAAATTACGTTATATACAAGTTAAAGTTACGTTTTGACAAGTTCATGTTACGTTTTGACAAATTAAAGTACTTTTTTTACAAGTTAAAGTTATGTTTTGACAAGTAAAAGGTACGTTTTGACAAGTTAAAGTTACGTTTTGACAACTTGAAGTTACGTTTTTTCAAGTTAAATTACGTGATTTAAAAGTTAAAGTTACGTTTTGACAAGTTAAAGTTACGTTTTTCAAGTTAAAGTTACGTTTTTACATGTTAAAGTTATGTTTTGAAAATGTAAAGTACATTTTTTACAAGTTAAAGTTAGTTTTGACAAGTTAAAGTTACGTTTTGACAAGTTAAAGTACGTTTTGACGAGTCAAAGTTACGTTTTGACAAGTTAAAGTTACGTTTTGACAAGTTAAATTACGTAATTTACAAGTTAAAGTTACGGTTTAACAAGTTCAAGTTACGTTTTGACATGTTAAAGTCACGTTTTTACAAGTTAAAGTACGTTTTTTCAAGTTAAAGTTACGTTTTTACAAGTTAAATTACGTGATTTACAAGTTAAAGTTACGGTTTAACAAGTTCAAGTTACGGTTTAACAAGTTCAAGTTACGTTTTAACAAGTTAAAGTTACGTTTTTACAAGTTAAAGTACGTTTTTTCAAGTTAAAGTTACGTTTTTACATGTTAAAATTATGTTTTGACAAGTTAAAGTAACCTTTTTACAAATTAATGTTACGTTTTGACAAGTTAGAGTTACATTTTGACAAGGTAAAGTAAGTTTTTAACAACTTAAAGTAACATTTTAATAAGTTAAAGTTACGTTTTGACAAGTTAAAGTTACGTTTTTACAAGTTAAATTACTTTTTTTACGAGTTAAAGTTACGTTTTAAAAAGTTAAAATATATTTTTTACAAGGTAAAGTTACTTTTTAACAAGTTCAAGTTACGTTTTCACAAGTGAAAGTTATGTTTTGACAACTTAAAGTACGCTTAACAAGTTAAAGTTACGTTTTGACAAGTTCAAGTTACGTTTTCACAAGTGAAACTACGTTTTAACAAGTTAATGTTACGTTTTGAAACATTAATTTTACGTTTCGACAAGTTAAAGTACGTTTTGACATGTTAAAGTTACGTTTTGACAAGTTCAAGTATGTTTTTTACACGTTAAAGTTACGTTTTTACAAGTTAAATTACGTTATATACAAGTTAAAGTTACGTTTTGACAAGTTCATGTTACGTTTTGACAAATTAAAGTACTTTTTTTACAAGTTAAAGTTATGTTTTGACAAGTAAAAGGTACGTTTTGACAAGTTAAAGTTACGTTTTGACAACTTGAAGTTACGTTTTTTCAAGTTAAATTACGTGATTTAAAAGTTAAAGTTACGTTTTGACAAGTTAAAGTTACGTTTTTCAAGTTAAAGTTACGTTTTTACATGTTAAAGTTATGTTTTGAAAATGTAAAGTACATTTTTTACAAGTTAAAGTTAGTTTTGAGAAGTTAAAGTTACGTTTTGACAAGTTAAAGTACGTTTTGACGAGTCAAAGTTACGTTTTGACAAGTTAAAGTTACGTTTTGACAAGTTAAAGTACGTAATTTACAAGTTAAAGTTACGGTTTAACAAGTTCAAGTTACGTTTTGACATGTTAAAGTCACGTTTTTACAAGTTAAAGTACGTTTTTTCAAGTTAAAGTTACGTTTTTACAAGTTAAATTACGTGATTTACAAGTTAAAGTTACGGTTTAACAAGTTCAAGTTACGGTTTAACAAGTTCAAGTTACGTTTTAACAAGTTAAAGTTACGTTTTTACAAGTTAAAGTACGTTTTTTCAAGTTAAAGTTACGTTTTTACATGTTAAAATTATGTTTTGACAAGTTAAAGTAACCTTTTTACAAATTAATGTTACGTTTTGACAAGTTAGAGTTACATTTTGACAAGGTAAAGTAAGTTTTTAACAACTTAAAGTAACATTTTAATAAGTTAAAGTTACGTTTTGACAAGTTAAAGTTACGTTTTTACAAGTTAAATTACTTTTTTTACGAGTTAAAGTTACGTTTTAAAAAGTTAAAATATATTTTTTACAAGGTAAAGTTACTTTTTGACAAGTTCAAGTTACGTTTTCACAAGTGAAAGTTATGGTTTGACAACTTAAAGTACGCTTAACAAGTTAAAGTTACGTTTTGACAAGTTCAAGTTACGTTTTCACAAGTGAAACTACGTTTTAACAAGTTAATGTTACGTTTTGAAACATTAATTTTACGTTTCGACAAGTTAAAGTATGTTTTGACATGTTAAAGTTACGTTTTGACAAGTTCAAGTATGTTTTTTACACGTTAAAGTTACGTTTTTACAAGTTCAAGTATGTTTTTTACACGTTAAAGTTACGTTTTTACAAGTTAAATTACGTTATATACAAGTTAAAGTTACGTTTTGACAAGTTCATGTTACGTTTTGACAAATTAAAGTACTTTTTTTACAAGTTAAAGTTATGTTTTGACAAGTAAAAGGTACGTTTTGACAAGTTAAAGTTACGTTTTGACAACTTGAAGTTACGTTTTTTCAAGTTAAATTACGTGATTTAAAAGTTAAAGTTACGTTTTGACAAGTTAAAGTTACGTTTTTCAAGTTAAAGTTACGTTTTTACATGTTAAAGTTATGTTTTGAAAATGTAAAGTACATTTTTTACAAGTTAAAGTTACGTTTTGACAAGTTAAAGTTACGTTTTGACAAGTTAAAGTACGTTTTGACGAGTCAAACTTACGTTTGACAAGTTAAAGTTACGTTTTGACAAGTTAAATTACGTAATTTACAAGTTAAAGTTACGGTTTAACAAGTTCAAGTTACGTTTTGACATGTTAAAGTCACGTTTTTACAAGTTAAAGTACGTTTTTTCAAGTTAAAGTTACGTTTTTACAAGTTAAACTACGTGATTTACAAGTTAAAGTTACGGTTTAAAAAGTTCAAGTTACGGTTTAACAAGTTCAAGTTACGTTTTAACAAGTTAAAGTTACGTTTTTACAATTTAAAGTACGTTTTTTCAAGTTAAAGTTACGTTTTTACATGTTAAAATTATGTTTTGACAAGTTAAAGTAACTTTTTTACAAATTAATGTTACGTTTTGACAAGTTAGAGTTACATTTTGACAAGGTAAAATAAGTTTTTAACAACTTAAAATAACATTTTAATAAGTTAAAGTTACGTTTTGACAAGTTAAAGTTACGTGTTTACAAGTTAAATTACGTTTTTTACGAGTTAAAGTTACGTTATAACAAGTTAAAATATATTTTTTACAAGGTAAAGTTACTTTTTGACAAGTTCAAGTTACGTTTTCACAAGTGAAAGTTATGTTTTGACAAGTTAAAGTACGCTTAACAAGTTAAAGTTACGTTTTGACAAGTTCAAGTTACGTTTTCACAAGTTAAACTACGTTTTAACAAGTTAATGTTACGTTTTGAAACATTAATTTTACGTTTCGACAAGTTAAAGTACGTTTTGACATGTTAAAGTTACGTTTTGACAAGTTCAAGTATGTTTTTTACACGTTATAGTTACGTTTTTACAAGTTAAATTACGTTATATACAAGTTAAAGTTACGTTTTGACAAGTTCATGTTACGTTTTGACAAATTAAAGTACTTTTTTTACAAGTTAAAGTTATGTTTTGACAAGTAAAAGGTACGTTTTGACAAGTTAAAGTTACGTTTTGACAACTTGAAGTTACGTTTTTTCAAGTTAAATTACGTGATTTACAAGTTAAAGTTACGTTTTGACAAGTTAAAGTTACGTTTTTACAAGTTAAATTACGTGATTTACTATTCAAAGTTACATTTTGACAAGTTCAAGTTACATTTTGACATGTTAAAATTACGTTTTTATAAATTAATGTACGTTTTGACAAGTTAAAGTTACGTTTTGACGAGTCATAGTTACGTTTTGACAAGTTAAAGTTACGTTTTGATAAGTTAAATTACGTAATTTACAAGTTAAAGTTACGGTTTAACAAGTTCAAGTTACATTTTGACAAGGTAAAGTAAGTTTTTAACAACTTAAAGTAACATTTTAATAAGTTAAAGTTACGTTTTGACAAGTTAAAGTTACGTTTTTACAAGTTAAATTACGTTTTTTACGAGTTAAAGTTATGTTTTAACAAGTTAAAATATATTTTTTACAAGGTAAAGTTACCTTTTGACAAGTTCAAGTTACGTTTTCACAAGTGAAAGTTATGTTTTGAGAAGTTAAAGTACGCTTAACAAGTTAAAGTTACGTTTTGACAAGTTCAAGTTACGTTTTCACAAGTTAAACTACGTTTTAAAAAGTTAATGTTACGTTTTGAAACATTAATTTTACGTTTCGACAAGTTAAAGTACGTTTTGACATGTTAAAGTTACGTTTTGACAAGTTCAAGTATGTTTTTTACACGTTAAAGTTACGTTTTTACAAGTTAAATTACGTTAGATACAAGTTAAAGTTACGTTTTGACAAGTTCATGTTACGTTTTGACAAATTAAAGTACTTTTTTTACAAGTTAAAGTTATGTTTTGACAAGTAAAAGGTACGTTTTGACAAGTTAAAGTTACGTTTTGACAATTTGAAGTTACGTTTTTTCAAGTTAAATTACGTGATTTACAAGTTAAAGTTACGTTTTGACAAGTTAAAGTTACGTTTTTACAAGTTAAATTACGTGATTTACTATTCAAAGTTACATTTTGACAAGTTCAAGTTACATTTTGACATGTTAAAATTACGTTTTTATAAATTAATGTACGTTTTGACAAGTTAAAGTTACGTTTTGACGAGTCAAAGTTACGTTTTGACAAGTTAGAGTTACGTTTTGACAAGTTAAATTACGTAATTTACAAGTTAAAGTTACGGTTTAACAAGTTAAAGTTACGTTTTGACAAGTTAAAGTTACGTTTTTCAAGTTAAAGTTACGTTTTGACAAGTTAAAGTTACGTTTTTACAAGTTAAATTACGTTTTTTACGAGTTAAAGTTACGTTTTAACAAGTTAAAATATATTTTTTACAAGGTAAAGTTACCTTTTGACAAGTTCAAGTTACGTTTTCACAAGTGAAAGTTATGTTTTGAGAAGTTAAAGTACGCTTAACAAGTTAAAGTTACGTTTTGACAAGTTCAAGTTACGTTTTCACAAGTTAAACTACGTTTTAACAAGTTAATGTTACGTTTTGAAACATTAATTTTACGTTTCGACAAGTTAAAGTACGTTTTGACATGTTAAACTTACGTTTTGACAAGTTCAAGTATGTTTTTTACACGTTCAAGTTACGTTTTTACAAGTTAAATTACGTTATATACAAGTTAAAGTTACGTTTTGACAAGTTCATGTTACGTTTTGACAAATTAAAGTACTTTTTTTACAAGTTAAAGTTATGTTCTGACAAGTAAAAGGTACGTTTTGACAAGTTAAAGTTACGTTTTGACACCTTGAAGTTACGTTTTTTCAAGTTTAATTACGTGATTTACAAGTTAAAGTTACGTTTTGACAAGTTAAAGTTACGTTTTTACAAGTTAAATTACGTGATTTACTATTCAAAGTTACATTTTGACAAGTTCAAGTTACATTTTGACATGTTAAAATTACGTTTTTATAAATTAATGTACGTTTTGACAAGTTAAAGTTACGTTTTGACGAGTCGAAGTTACGTTTTGACAAGTTAAAGTTACGTTTTGACAAGTTAAATTACGTAATTTACAAGTTAAAGTTACGGTTTAACAAGTTCAAGTTACATTTTGACAAGGTAAAGTAAGTTTTTAACAACTTAAAGTAACATTTTAATAAGTTAAAGTTACGTTTTGACAAGTTAAAGTTACGTTTTTACAAGTTAAATTACGTTTTTTACGAGTTAAAGTTATGTTTTAACAAGTTAAAATATATTTTTTACAAGGTAAAGTTACCTTTTGACAAGTTCAAGTTACGTTTTCACAAGTGAAAGTTATGTTTTGAGAAGTTAAAGTACGCTTAACAAGTTAAAGTTACGTTTTGACAAGTTCAAGTTACGTTTTCACAAGTTAAACTACGTTTTAAAAAGTTAATGTTACGTTTTGAAACATTAATTTTACGTTTCGACAAGTTAAAGTACGTTTTGACATGTTAAAGTTACGTTTTGACAAGTTCAAGTATGTTTTTTACACGTTAAAGTTACGTTTTTACAAGTTAAATTACGTTAGATACAAGTTAAAGTTACGTTTTGACAAGTTCATGTTACGTTTTGACAAATTAAAGTACTTTTTTTACAAGTTAAAGTTATGTTTTGACAAGTAAAAGGTACGTTTTGACAAGTTAAAGTTACGTTTTGACAACTTGAAGTTACGTTTTTTCAAGTTAAATTACGTGATTTACAAGTTAAAGTTACGTTTTGACAAGTTAAAGTTACGTTTTTACAAGTTAAATTACGTGATTTACTATTCAAAGTTACATTTTGACAAGTTCAAGTTACATTTTGACATGTTAAAATTACGTTTTTATAAATTAATGTACGTTTTGACAAGTTAAAGTTACGTTTTGACGAGTCAAAGTTACGTTTTGACAAGTTAGAGTTACGTTTTGACAAGTTAAATTACGTAATTTACAAGTTAAAGTTACGGTTTAACAAGTTAAAGTTACGTTTTGACAAGTTAAAGTTACGTTTTTCAAGTTAAAGTTACGTTTTGACAAGTTAAAGTTACGTTTTTACAAGTTAAATTACGTTTTTTACGAGTTAAAGTTACGTTTTAACAAGTTAAAATATATTTTTTACAAGGTAAAGTTACCTTTTGACAAGTTCAAGTTACGTTTTCACAAGTGAAAGTTATGTTTTGAGAAGTTAAAGTACGCTTAACAAGTTAAAGTTACGTTTTGACAAGTTCAAGTTACGTTTTCACAAGTTAAACTACGTTTTAACAAGTTAATGTTACGTTTTGAAACATTAATTTTACGTTTCGACAAGTTAAAGTACGTTTTGACATGTTAAAGTTACGTTTTGACAAGTTCAAGTATGTTTTTTACACGTTCAAGTTACGTTTTTACAAGTTAAATTACGTTATATACAAGTTAAAGTTACGTTTTGACAAGTTCATGTTACGTTTTGACAAATTAAAGTACTTTTTTTACAAGTTAAAGTTATGTTCTGACAAGTAAAAGGTACGTTTTGACAAGTTAAAGTTACGTTTTGACAACTTGAAGTTACGTTTTTTCAAGTTAAATTACGTGATTTACAAGTTAAAGTTACGTTTTGACAAGTTAAAGTTACGTTTTTACAAGTTAAATTACGTGATTTACTATTCAAAGTTACATTTTGACAAGTTCAAGTTACATTTTGACATGTTAAAATTACGTTTTTATAAATTAATGTACGTTTTGACAAGTTAAAGTTACGTTTTGACGAGTCGAAGTTACGTTTTGACAAGTTAGAGTTACGTTTTGACAAGTTAAATTACGTAATTTACAAGTTAAAGTTACGGTTTAACAAGTTAAAGTTACGTTTTGACAAGTTAAAGTTACGTTTTTCAAGTTAAAGTTACGTTTTTACATGTTAAAGTTATGTTTTGAAAATTTAAAGTACATTTTTTACAAGTTAAAGTTACGTTTTGACAAGTTAAAGTTACGTTTTGACAAGTTAAAGTACATTTTAACAAATTAAAGTTACGTTTTTATAAGTTAAATTACGTGATTTACAATTTAAAATTACATTTTGACAAGTTCAAGTTACATTTTGACATGTTACAATTACGTTTTGACAAGTTAAAGTACGTTTTTTCAAGTTAACGTTACGTTTTGACACGATAAAGTATATTTTTTGCAAGGTAAAATTACGTTTTGAAAAGTTTAAGGTACGTTTTCACAAGTGAATGTAATGTTTTGACAAGTTAAAGTACGTTTTAAAAAGTTAAAGTTACGTTTTGAAACATTAAAGTTACGTTTAGACAAGATAAAGTACGTTTTGACAAGTTAAAGTTATGTTTTGACAAGTTAAAGTTACGTTTTGACAAGTTAAAGTTACGTTTTGACAAGTTAAAGTTATATTTTTACAAGTTAAATTACGTGATTTACAGGTTAAAGTTACGGTTTAACAAGTTCAAGTTACGTTTTGAGATGTTAAAGGTACGTTTTTACAAGTTAAAGTACGTTTTTTCAATTAAAGTTACGTTATTCCATGTTAAAGTTATGTTTTGACAAGTTAAAGTACCTTTTTACAAATTAAAGTTACGTTTTGACAAGTTAGAGTTACGTTTTGTCAAGGTAAAGTATGTTTTTAACAACTTAAAGTAACATTTTGATAAGTTAAACTTACGTTTTGACAAGTTAAAGTTAATGTTTTAGAAGTTAAATTACGTTTTTCACGAGTTAAAGTTACGTTTTGACAAGTTAAAGTATTGTTTTACAAGGTAAAGTTACGTTTTGACAAGTTCAAGTTACGTTTTCACAAGTGAAAATTATGTTTTGACAAGTTAAAGTACGTTTTGACAAAGTAAAGTTACGTTTTGAAACATTAAAGTTACGTTTAGACAAGTTAAAGTTACGTTTTGACAAGTTAAAGTTACGTTTTGACATGTTCAAGTATATTTTTTACAAGTTAAAGTTACGTTTTTACAAGTTAAATTACGTTAATTACAAGTTAAAGTTACGTTTTGACAAGTTCAAGTTACGTTTTGACAAATTAAAGTACTTTTTTTACAAGTTAAAGTTACATTTTGACAAGTTAAAGTTACGTTTGGAAACATTAAAGTTACGTTTAGACAAGTTAAAGTTACGTTTTGACAAGTTAAAGTTACGTTTTGACAAGTTAAAGTACGTTTTCACAAATTAAAGTTACGTTTTTACAAGTTAAATTACGTGATTTACTATTCAAAGTTACATTTTGACAAGTTCAAGTTACATTTTGACATGTTAAAATTACGTTTTTACAAATTAAAGTACGTTTTGACAAGTTAAAGTTACGTTTTGACAAGTTAAAGTTACGTTTTGACAAGTTAAAGTTACTTTTTTACAAGTTAAGTTACGTATGTTACAAGTTAAAGTTACGGTATAACAAATTCAAGTTACGTTTTGACATGATAAAGTTGCGTTTTTACAAGTTAAAGTACGTTTTTCAAGTTAAAGTTACGTTTTTACAAGTTAAATTACGTGATTTACAAGTTAAAGTTACGGTTTAACCAGTTCAAGTTACGTTTTGACATGTTAAAGTTACGTTTTTACAAGTTAAAGTACGTTTTTTTAAGTTAAAGTTACGTTTTTACAAGTTAAATTATGTGATTTACAAGTTAAAGTTACGGTTTAACAAGTTCAAGTTACGTTTTAATATGTTAAAGTTGCGTTTTTACAAGTTAAAGTACGTTTTTTGAAGTTAAAGTTACGTTTTTACATGTTAAAATTATGTTTTGACAAGTTAAAGTACCTTTTTTACAAATTAAAGTTACGTTTTGACAAGTTAGAGTTACATTTTGACAAGGTAAAGTAAGTTTTTAACAACTTAAAGAAACATTTTGATAAATTAAAGTTACGTTTTGACAAATTAAAGTTACGTTTTTACAAGTTAAAGTACGTTTTTTCAAGTTAAAGTTACGTTTTTACAAGTTAAATTACGTTATTTACAAGTTAAAGTTACGTTTTAACAAGTCAAGTTACGTTTTGACATGTTAAAGTTACGTTTTTACAAGTTAAAGTACGTTTTTTCAAGTTAAAGTTACGTTTTTACATGTTAAAATAATGTTTTGACAAGTTAAAGTACCTTTTTTACAAATTAAAGTTACGTTTTGACAAGTTAGAGTTACGTTTTAACAAGGTAAAGTATGTTTTTAACAAGTTAAAGTAGCATTTGATAAGTTAAAATTACGTTCTGACAAGTTAAAGTTAAGGTTTTACAAGTTAAATTACGTTTTTTACGAAATAAAGTTAAGTTCTGACAAGTTAAAGTATATTTTTTACAAGTGAAAGTACTTTTTTCAAGTTAAAGCTACATTTTGACAAGTTCAGGTATGTTTTTTACAAGTTATAGTTACATTTTGACAACTTAAAATTACGTTTTTACAAGTTAAATTACGTTATTTACAAGTTTAAGTTACGTTTTGACAAGTTAAAGTTACGTTTTTCAAGTTAAATTTACGTTTTTACATGTTAAAGTTATGTTTTGACAATGTAAACTACGTTTTTTTCAAGTTAATGTTACGTTTTGACAAGTTAAAGTTACGTTTTGACAAGTTAAAGTACGTTTTCACAAATTAAAGTTAAGTTTTTACAAGTTAAATTACGTGATTTACTATTCAAAGTTACATTTTCACAAGTTCAAGTTACATTTTGACATGTAAAAATTACGTTTTTACAAATTAAAGTACGTTTTGACAAGTTAAAGTTTCGTTTTGACAAGTTAAAGTTACGTTTAGACAAGTTAAAGTTACGTTTTTACAAGTTAAATTACGTAATTTACAAGTTAAAGTTATGGTTTAACAAGTTCAAGTTACGTTTTGACATGTTAAAGTTACGTTTTTACAAGTTAACGTACGTTTTTTCAAGTTAAAGTTACGTTTTTACAAGTTAAATTACGTGATTTACAAGTTAAAGTTACGTTTTAACAAGTTCAAGTTACGTTTCGACATGTTAAAGTTACGTTTTTACAAGTTAAAGTACGTTTTTTCAAGTTTAAGTTACGTTTTTACATGTTAAAATAATGTTTTGACAAGTTAAAGTACCTTTCAAATTAAAGTTACGTTTTGACAAGTTAGAGTTACGTTTTAACAAGGTAAAGGAAGTTTTTAACAACTTAAAGTAGAATTTTATAAGTTAAAGTTACGTTCTGACAAGTTAAAGTTAAGGTTTTACAAGTTAAATTACATTTTTTACGAGTTAAAGTTACGTTTTGACAAGTTAAAGTATAATTTTTACAAGGTAAAGTTACGTTTTGACAAGTTAAATTACGTGATTTTCAAGTTAAAGTTACGTTTTGACAAGTTCTAGTTACGATTTTCAAGTTAAAGTTATGTTTTTACAAGTTAAAGTACGTTTTTTACAAGTTAAAGCTACGTTTTGACAAATTAAGGTTACGTTTTGACAAGTTTAAGTATGTTTTTTTTCAAGTTAAAGTTACGTTTTGACAAGTTAAAGTATGTTTTTTACAAGTTAATGTTACGTTTTGACAAGTTAAACTTACGTTTTTACAAGTTAAATTACGTGATTTTCAAGTTAAAGTTACGTTTTGACAAGTTCTAGTTACGATTTTCAAGTTAACGTTACATTTTTACATGTTAAAGTCATGTTTTGACAATTTAAAGTACGGTTTTTACAAGTTAAAGCTACGTTTTGACAAGTTAAAGTTACGTTTTGACAATGTAAAGTAAGTTTTTTACAACTTAAAGTAAAGTTTTGACAATTTAAAGTTACGTTTGACAAGTTAAACTTAGGTTTTGACAAGTTATATTTACGTTTTGACAAGGTAAAGTAAGTTTTTTACAACTTCAAGTATCATTTTGACATGTTAAAGTTAGGTTTTGACAAGTGAAAGTTACGTTTTTACAAGTTAAAGTACTTTTTTTTACAAGTTAAAGATACGTTTTGACAAATTAAAGTTACGTTTTGACAAGTTCAAGTATGTTTTTTTCAAGTTAAAGTTACGATTTGACAAGTTCAAGTATGTTTTTTACAAGTTAAAGTTACGTTTTGACAAGTTAAACTTACGTTTTTACAAGTTAAATTACGTGATTTACAAGTTAAAGTTACGTTTTGACAAGTTCAAGTTACGTTTTCACAAGCGCTCTAAACACATAGAACGCAAGTATCACCTGGTTCGAGATATCGTTCACAGAGGGGATGCTGAAGTCATGAAGATCTCAACGTTAGACAACCTTGCTGATTCCTTCACGAAGCCTTTAACGAGTAATGTCTTCGAGGGACACCTGGAAGGATTGGGAATGAAGGATCATTCGCATCTCCTTTGAGTCAAGTGGGATTTTGTTGGGATTGGTGCCCACAAATGAGATATTAGATATTCAAATACTTTATGTATTTAAATTTTGCTGAAACATTAATATTAATAAATGTTCATTCTTTTAAAGATTGTGTTTAGTTATGTTTAAAGCTATGCTCTGAAACTGTCTTCAACGAAAAAGGTGTTAAGTACAGACTTGACAAGATAACCCCTTGTGACAAGTTTGAAACATTTGTTCGCAGTCTAAAGATCGATAGAGCAATCAAATCTTAATTATGATTGTTTGCATGAATCATGATATCTCATCTTGTGATATAGAGAGTTGTGACTCTATGATTCATACTTGATATCTTGTAGAAGATATTGAACAAGACCTGTGACACTTAGAAGCTCGAGACAAAACTGTTTACACACTCGAAACTTCAAGTTCACAACTAAAGGAGTATTATGATACTTACCTTAATCCTGAAGTGAATGTGTAATTGACATCACACTTTGTGACATTTGATTCGTCAATGGGCAATGACTAAGTTTTAGTTGCATCTGACCCGACTGTTGGTGTCACAAGGATGTGATGTTGGGTTACATGAGTCACAGATATGGAATTCATGTAACAACAATGCAAATGCATTAGTATCACCCTATGCTTTGTTATGAGAGTGTGAATGAATAAACCTGGCCAGGTATTCATTGAATGAGTTCATTCTTTGATTAAAACATGTGACATGTAAAGAAATCTCACTTTATGTTTTTCTCATTCACAAATAACAAAGGAGTTAGTAAAACACTAACGCAAGGGGTAAAACAGTAATTTTACATTCCTCTTAGTTACTGATATACATGAAGGGTAATATCGTAATGTTTTCTGTGGATCGTGTGGGAAATGGTTTTATCACATCAAACATAAAATATGCGCATACGAACAGAGAGAATGTCAATGTTGGTCCTTTAGTGGAATCGACCAACATTAAGAATTAAAAGACGGAAAAAGTTTGTGAGCTTTTGTGTCCGATCTGTATTCTAAAGTTTCGTTCGTGTGGGTCCATAAGGTCTCAATAATAGACACTTGGAAAAGATCAAAAGAACAAGGATTGTTAATTTACTCATTGAGTATAAATCATGATTTATATTGAGAAAATTATTTCTTTAAAGTAACTTATTAAATAATTAGTTATTTAATGTTAGGTCTATTTAATTGAATTGTAGAGCATTATTATAATGATAATAATACTCTAGTGATATTAAAATAGATAAAGAAAGAAATACATATAATTTCTCATTTTATACTCATTTAGAAAGTATGTAATTATTTTAACGAAATGTCATTTAAATAAAATGAGATTCTAAATAAATTGTATTTAGAAATAAATTAATTAATTGGGAATAAATAAATTGTATATGGCCGAGTATGAGGAGGGTGTTTTGGCCGGAAATTAGAGTGACAAGGCTAAGGGTTTGACCCAGCTTAAGCCCGTTATGGAATGTTTATAAAAAGGAAACTAAACCATAATCACTCTAACCCTAACCCTAAAATTTTCGGCAAGACTCTTCTCTCTCTCCCCTTTGTGAGTCTCGGCCAAATTCCCAAGAAAAGAAAAGAGAAAAAGTTGTTTTTCTAGTTTCCATATTCAATCCCTTGTGTTCTTGAAAGCCCACGCTTTCCATCTCATCAAAATTCCTTGTGAATTATTGTTGATTCAATCTTATGGTGTTTGATAACATGTGTGATCTGGAAAATTGAATTTGAAAAACATTTTTATATTTTTCTGGGATTTTTTCTCTCTCCCGGAGTGTTTGTGGTCGCCCAGGAACTCCAGTTCGGCGAAGGCATTCCGTCCGGCGAGTTCTTCCCTGTCAGGCGATTCTCTCCAGTCTGGCGAGGTGCTCCAGTCCGGCGAGTATCCCAGTCTGGCGAGATCTTCCCAGTTCGGCGGGTCCATTCCGGCGACCTGGTGCTTCCCATTTTGGCGAAGTATTTTTTGGGGATTCCGACGAGCTTGTTTTTCGACGTGGATTTGGCGAGGCCTTCCGACGATAGCGAGCAACGTCGGGATAATTTATTATCGTAACTGTAAGTACTTTTTCAACAAATTAATATGCTAATTTAAATATATATGAATTGTTCATATAGGTTGTTACTGTGTTTAATTGTTGAATGTTTTATGATTTAATACATTGTTTACTAAATTAATAAATTGATTTTAACGCCATAGGTTGTTATTCATATTAAAAATTGTTTAAACATGTATAGATCTATTATATAATTCCGGCATATATGATATGTTATATAATTATTTTATTTAAATTCTTGAATAAATTCCAACAGTTTTGACAAGGTAAAGTAAGTTTTTTACAACTTAAGGTTACGTTTTGACAAATTAAAGTTACGTTTTGAGAAGTTAAAGTTACGTTTTGACAAGTTCAAGTATGTTTTTTACAAGTTAAAGTTACGTTTTGACAACTTAAAGTTACGTTTTTACAAGTTAAATTACGTGATTTACAAATTCAAGTTACGTTTTGACAAGTTAAAGTTACGTTATGACAAGGTAAAGTAGATTTTTTACACGTTAAAGTTACCTTTTTTAAAAGTTAAAGTTGCATTTTGAGAAATTAAAGTTGCGTTTTTCAAGTTAAAGTTACGTTTTTACATGTTATAGTTATGTTTTGACAATTTAAAGTACGGTTTTTACAAGTTAAAGGTACGTATTGACAAGTTAAAGTTATGTTTTGACAAGGTAAAGTAAGATTTTTACAACTTAAAGTAACGTTTTGACAATTCAAAGTTACGTTTTAACAAGTTTAAGTTACATTTTGTCAAGTTATATTTACGTGATGACAAGGTAAAGTAAGTTTTTTACAGCTTAAAGTAACGTTTTGACAATTTAAAGTTACGTTTTGACAAGTTAAAGTTACGTTTTGACAAGTTATATGTATGTTTTGACAAGGTAAAGTAAGTTTTTTACAACTTAAAGTAACATTTTGACAAGTTAAAGTTACGTTTTGACAAGTGAAAGTTACGTTTTTACAAGTTAAAGTACGTTTTTTACAAGTTAAAGATACGTTTTGACAAATTAAAGTTACGTTTTGACTAGTTCAAGTATGTTTTTTTCAAGTTAAAGTTACGTTTTGACAAGTTAAAGTATGTTTTTTACAAATTAAAATTACGTTTTGACATGTTAAAGTTACGTTTTTACAAGATAAATTACGTGATTTTCATGTTAAAGTTACGTTTTGACAAGTTCAAGTTACGTTTTTAAAGTTAAATTTACGTTTATAGATGTTAAAGTTATGTTTTGACAATTTAAAGTACGGTTTTTACAAGTTAAAACTACGTTTTGACAAGTTAATGTTACGTTTTGACAAGGTAAAGTAAGTTTTTTACAACTTAAAGATATGTTTTCACAAATTAAAGTTACGTTTTGACAAGTTGAAGTAATTTTTTTTTTTCAAGTTAAAGTTACGTTTTGACAAGTTCAAGTATGTTTTTTACAAGTTAAACTTACGTTTTGACAAGTTAAAGTTACGTTTCTACAAGTTAAATTACGTGATTTACAAATTCAAGTTACGTTTTGACAAGTTCAAGTTACGTTTTTCAAGTTAAAGTTACGTTGTTACATGTTATAGTTATGTTTTGACAATTTAAAGTACGGTTTTTACAAGTTAAAGGTACGTATTGACAAGTTAAAGTTATGTTTTGACAAGGTAAAGTAAGATTTTTACAACTTAAAGTAACGTTTTGACAATTTAAAGTTACGTTTTGACAAGTTAAAGTTACGTTTTGACAAGTTATATTTACATTTTGACAAGATAAAGTAAGTTTTTTACAAGTTAAAGTAAAATTTTGACAAGTTAAAGTTACGTTTTGCCAAGTGAAAATTACGTTTTTACAAGTTAAAGTACGTTTTTTACAAGTTAAAGATAGGTTTTGATAAGTTAAAGTTACGTTTTGACAAGTTCAAGTATGTTTTTTACAACTTAAAGTTACGTTTTGATAAGTTAAAGTTATGTTTTTACAAGTTGAAGTTACGTATTTACAATTTAAAGTACGGTTTTTGCAAGTTAAATTTACGTTTTGACAAGTTATATTTATATTTTGACAAGGTAAAGTAAGTTTTTTACAACTTAAAGTAACATTTTGACAAGTTAAAATTACGTTTTTACAAGTGAGAGTTACGTTTTTACAAGTTAAAGTACGTTTTTTACAAGTTAAAGATATGTTTTTGACTAGTTAAAGTTACCTTTCTTACAAGTTAAAGTTGCATTTTGACAAGTTAAAGTTACGTATTGACAAGTTCAAGTTACGTTTTGACAAGTTCAAGTATGTTTTTACAACTTAAAGTTACGTTTTGACAAGTTAAAGTTACGGTTTTACAAGTTAAATTACGTAATTTACAAGTTAAAGTTACGTTGTGACAAGTTAAAGTTACGTTATGACAAGGTAAAGTAAGTTTTTTACAAGTCTAACTTACCTTTTTTTCAAGTTAAAGTTGCATTTTGACAAATTAAAGTTACGTATTTACGAGTTGAAGTTGCGTTTTAAGAAGTTAAATTTACGTTGAAAGTACTTTTTAACAAGTTAAAGTTGCATTTTGACAAGTGAAAGTACTTTTTTCAAGTTAAAATTACGTTTAGACAAGTTCAAGTATGTTTTTTACAAGTTAAAGTTACGTTTTAAGAAGTTAAAGTTACATTTTTCCAAGTTAAATTACGTGATTTACAATTTAAAGTTACGTTTTGACAAGTTCAAGTTACGTAGTTCAAGTTAAAGTTACGTTTTTACATGGTAAAGTTATGTTTGAACAATTTAAATTACGTTTTTTTAAAGTTAAAGTTACATTTTGACAACTTAAAGTTACGTTTGACAAGTTAAAGTACGTTTTTACAAATTAAAGTTACGTTTTTACAAGTTAAAGTTACGTTTTTACAATTTAAATTACGTGATTTACAATTTAAAGTTACGTTTTGACAAGTTCAAGTTACGTTTTGACATATTACAGTTACGTTTTACAAGTTATAGTACGGTTTTTCAAGTTAAAGTTACGTTTTGACAAGTTAAAGTTACGTTTTTACAAGTTAAATTACGTGATTTACAAGTTAAAGTTACGTTTTGACAAGTTCAAGTTACGTTTTTCAAGTTAAAGCTACGTTTTGACAAGTTAAAGTTACGTTTTGACAAGGTAAAGTAAGTTTTTTACAACTTAAAGTAACATTCTGAAATTAAAGTTACGTTTTGACAATTGAAAGTTACGTTTTTACAAGTTAAAGTACGTTTTTTACAAGTTAAAGATATGTTTTCACAAATTAAAGTTACGTTTTGACAATTGAAAGTTACGTTTTTACAAGTTAAAGTACGTTTTTTACAAGTTAAAGATATGTTTTCACAAATTAAAGTTACGTTTTGACAAGTTGAACTAATTTTTTTTTTCAAGTTAGAGTTACGTTTTGACAAGTTCAAGTATGTTTTTTGTTGTCGATATTTTCCAAAAATGTGGGTGAGCGTCTCGCGGACGTCGGACATGCACGTAATTTTATAGCGGCGGCCCGAGACTTACGCCTCGGGGGATACATGGCGGTCGATGACCTCAGCCGGACTCCCCCTCGGGGCGACCCATGCCTCCGCCGAGCAACTGGGACGGCCAGTGGAGCCTTTGGACGTCCTCGAAGAGGCCCGGACGTCCACGGAGAAGCCTGGACGTCCTCGGGGAATCCTGGACGTCCTCGGAGAGGCCTGGACGTCCACGGAGAGGCCTGGACGTCCTCAGACAGGCCTGGACGTCCACAGAGAGGCCTGGACGTCCACGGAGAGGCCTGGACGTCCTCGGAGAGGCCTGGACGTCCGCGGAGAGGCCTGGACGTCCGCGGAGAGGCCTGGACGTCCTCGGAGAGGCCTGGACGTCCTCGGAGAGGCCTGGACGTCCACGGAGAGGCCTGGACGTCTTCAAGAGGCCTGGACGTCCTCGGAGAGGCCTGGACGTCAACGGAGAGGCCTGGACGTCCACGGAGAGGCCTGGACGTCCACGGAGAGGCCTGGACGTCCTCGGAGAGGCCTGGACGTCCACGGAGAGGCCTGGACGTCCTCGGAGAGGCCTGGACGTCCTCAGAGAGTGCCCTGGACGTCCTCCTGGAGGCCTGGACGTCCACCTGGAGGCCTGGAGGCCTGGACGTCCACCTGGAGGTCTAGACGTCCACCGAGGGCCTGGACGTCTTGCAAGGTGGCCTGGACGTCCTGCAAGATGGCCTGGACGTCCACCGAGGGCCTGGACGTCCACCGAGGGCCTGGACGTCCTGCAAGGTGGCCTGGACGTCCACCGGGGTCCTGGGCGTCCTGCAAGGTGGCCTGGACGTCCACCGAGGGCCTGGACGTCCTGCAAGGTGGCCTGGACGTCCACCGAAGGCCTGGACGTCCTGCAAGGTGGCCTGGACGTCCACCGAGGGCCCGGACGTCCTGCAAGGTGGCCTGGACGTCCACCGAGGGCCTGGACGTCCTGCAAGGTGGCCTGGACGTCTTGCAAGATGGCCTGGACGTCCTGCAAGGTGGCCTGGACGTCCACCGGGTGCCTGGGCGTCCTGCAAGGTGGCCTGGACGTCCACCGAGGCCGAGGGCCTGGACGTCCTGCAAGGTGGCCTGGACGTCCACCAAGGGCCTGGACGTCCTGCAAGGTGGCCTGGACGTCCACCGAGGGCCCGGACGTCCTGCAAGGTGGCCTAGACGTCCACCGAGGGCCTGGACATCCTGCAAGGTGGCCTGGACGTCCTCTTGCCTTCCACGCGCCCAAGGAGTCTCTTGGCCGGCCCTAGAGTTCTCCTCATCCTATAAATAGGATAATGGTGCGTCCGTATTTCCAAGCGCATCAGATAATGGTGCGCACCGGACATCCCATCGAGAAAGCCCTACAGCGAGGTTCCTCGACGAGGATGGCAATTTGGTCGCAAGAACTAAGCGAATACGGGCTGAAATTCCAACCACGGACGGCCATCAAGGGACAAGCTCTAGCCGATTTCATAGCAGAATTCACGCTAGAAGAATTCAAAGAAAAGGAACGTTGGGCCAACAGGCCCAACATGGTCCCTGCACGTCGACGGCGCATCCAATGCTCGGGGGGCTGGCGCCGGAGTGGTTTTAACTAACCCCGACGGGGAAAAATTGAAGTACGCCCTCCGCTTCGAATTTAACGCCTCTAACAATGAGGCCGAATATGAGGCCCTGATAGTCGGTTTGGAGCTTGCTCACCGACTCGGGGTCGAAGACATACGCATCTTCTGCGACTCGCAGTTGATTGTGAACCAAGTGAAAGGTGAGTACATCGCCAAAGAGCCAAATATGGTCGCATACCTGGCTAAAACCCTCAAGAACCTAGAAGCGATAGCTCGGTTCGAAGTCGTGCAGATCCCTCGGGAAGAAAACATCGAGGCTGACGCTCTAGCGCGCCTCGCCTCAGGGATCGACGAGGGAGAAGATGGGGATATTCCGATCGAAGTCTTGGCTCGCCCTTACGTCTCTAGAGGCGATGTGGGTACTGTCAGTGACTCTCCGACCCCATCATGGATGACTCCCTTGGCGGAAAACCTCACGAGCGGAAGAGAGCCCGAAAATCGTGAGATCGCCCGTAAGCTGAAAAGCTTGGTATCGAAATACACTATGCGTGGGGACGTGTTGTACAAACGCGGTTTTTCGATGCCACTCCTGCGCTGCGTCAGCGAAGGCGAGGCAAGGCGGGCGATGAGCGAGGTGCACGGGGGAATGTGCGGCAACCATGCCGCTGGACAGTCAATGTCCTTGAAACTCTTGCGGCTAGGTTACTTCTGGCCAACCTTGAAAAAGGATGCGCACGACTGGGCCCGCCGGTGTGACAAATGCCAAAGGTTCACCCACGTGACAAGAAAGCCTCCGGCACCGCTCTGCCCAATCATCGTTCCCCGACCATTTGCCAAATGGGGAATCGACCTAATAGGAGAGCTCCCCACGGCTCCTAGACAGTTCCGATATGCAATTGTCGCAATCTATTACTTCACGAAATGGGTCGAAGCGGAACCCTTGGCAAAAATCACTGAGGCGAACACAACAAACTTCATCTGGAAGAGCATCATATGCCGCCATGGGGTTCCGGAATCCATCGTGACGGACAACGGCCGGCAATTCGATAATGCCCGTCTGCGCGAGATTTGCGAGCAACTTGGGATAAGTGTTGTCGCTCGTTTTCGGACAACGATTTAGGAACTCAAAACGGTTCGACCCAAGGCCGGACCAAGTAGTCGCGTTCGGGTTCTAGCGTGTCGAACTCGGTATCCCGAGTCGTGCTTTAGCTGTCAATGGAGTTCGTGCTACGCGAGTATCTGAAACGCAAAAGAATCAAATGAACTACCAAAGGGAAACAGAGGGGGTGCCTCTGTTTACCTCTCCTACGCTCAACATTAGTTGGATTGAGGTGGATAAAAAGGGTTTAGAGGTTTAGAGGTTTGAGAGAAACCAGTGAAGTCTGAGTTCAGCAGTGTTTCGGTACTCAAGTATTCGTTACCCGTTATTGGGAATCGCGTCCCCTATTTATAGCGCATGTCTTGTGATCGATTCTCGGCGATCGTGGCGTCTCGAACACGCACGGCGGCAGCATATCGGGCCTCCTCCAAGGCCACCTCCCAGTCTTCGTCCGATCGGGCCTTGGTGCGCTCGGAGTCGTCGATGACAGCCTGCATTTCCCGTCGCAGAGACTCGTTCTCTTGAGCGACCTTCGCACGGGCCGCCTCGCTCGTGTTGGGATTGGTGCCCACAAAGGAGATATTAGACATTAAGATACTTTATGTATTTATATTTTGTTGAAACATTGATATTAATAAATGTTCATTCTTTATAAGACTGTGTTTAGTTATGTTTAAGCTATGCTCTGAAGCTGTCATCAACGAAAAGGGTGTTAAGTACAGACTTGACAAGATAACCCCTTATGACAAGTTTGAAACCATTTGTTCGCAATCTAAAGATCGATAGAGCAAACGTATCTTATTATTGATTGTTAGCATGAATCATGATATCTCATCTTGTGATATAGAGAGTTGTGACTCTATGATTCATACTGAGTACTTTATAGAAGATACTGAACAAGACCAGTGACACT
This sequence comes from Urtica urens, assembly GCA_958296335.1. NCBI lineage: Eukaryota > Viridiplantae > Streptophyta > Magnoliopsida > Rosales > Urticaceae > Urtica > Urtica urens. Next base: position 17,093,980 of record OY282526.1, read on the forward strand.
TAGAAGCTCGAGACAAAACTGTTTACACACTCGAAACTTCAAGTTCACAACTAAAGGAGTATTATGATACTTACCTTAATCCTGAAGTGAATATGTAATTGACATTGCACTTTGTGACATTTGATTCGTCAATGGGCAATGACTAAATTTTAGTTGCATCTGACCCGACTGTTGGTGTCACAAGGATGCAATGTTGGGTTACATGATTGACAGATATGGAATTCATGTAACAACAATGCAAATGCATTAGTATCACACTATGCTTTGTTATGAGAGTGTAAATGAATAAACCTGGCCAGGTATTCATTGAATGAGTTCATTCTTTGATTAAAACATGTGACATGTACAGACATCTCACTCTATGTTTTTTTCTCATTCACAAATAACAAAGGAGTTAGTGAAACAATAACTCGAGGGGTAAAACAGTAATTTTACATTCCTCTCAGTTACTGATACACATGAAGGGTAACATCGTAATATACTCCGTGGATCGTATGAGAAATTGTTTCTTCATATCAAACATAAAAGATACGCACATGAACAGAGAGATTATCAATATTGGTCCTTTAGTGGAATCGATCAATATTAAGAATTAAAAGTCGGAAAAAGTTTGTGAACTTTTGTGTCCGTACTTTATTCTAAAGCTTCGTTCATGTGGGTCCATGAGGTCTCAATGATAGACACTTGGAAGAGATTAAAAGAACTTGAAAAGTTGATTTACTCATTAAATATAAATAGTGATTTATATTGGGAAAGTTGTTTTCTTGAAACTCGATAAATAAATAGTTATTTATTTTGTTTATTGAATCACAAGATAACATCATATTGATGATGACATTCTCGAGTGATTAAATATGTTAAAAGAAGAAAACAAATTATTTCTCAATTCGTACTTATTCAATAACTACGAAATATATTTAATGAAGTGTCATTAAATAATAATGAGAGTTCTAAATTAATTTTAGAAATTAAATCAAATAAATTTAGGAACAAAAATCAAAGACATGGACGAGTAAGGAGAGAGTGTTTTGGCCGGATTCCTTAAGTGAATAGGGTCATGGGTTTGACCCAGCTTAAGCCCATTTATAACCTGTATAAATAAGCTAAGAAAACCCTAATCACCTAAGCCTAACCCTAAGTGATTTTCGGCAACTCTCTCTCCCTTCCCCCTTGTGCAATTCTCGGCCAAAACCCTAAACAAAAGAGAGAAAATTGTTTTCCCCCTTTTCATCTTTGATTCCTAATTGTTCTTAAGAGCCCACACTCTTGATCTCAATATTTTCCTTGTGTAATATTGTTGATTCATCACTTGTGGTGTTTGAATAATTTAGAAAACTGTTTTGGAATTTTTAAAAATTGTTTTAAAAAGGTTTTAGCCATCACAAAACACCCTAGGTCGTTTTTTGGTGCATTCCGGCGACCTCCCAGCTCCCAGGAGTCCATTCCGGCGACCCAGTTCCAATCCGGCGAGGGCTACCAGTCAGGCGGATCCAATCCGGCGAGGCAGAGGCAGTCCGGCGAGGCAGATCCTATCCGGCGAGTCTGTCTGTCAGGCGAGGAGATCTAATCCGGCGAGGGCAATCCGGCGAGGGCATTCCGACGAGGGCAATCCGGCGAGGTCATCAGGCGAGGGGTCCCAGTGATCTCCAGTCCGGCGAGAAGTCCCAGTCCGGCGAGACTCCCAATCCGGCGAGGTCCCTGTCAGGCAAGTCCCCGGGCGGCGACAGACTCCAGTCCGGCGAGGTTCCCAGTCCGGCGAGGTCACCCATTCCGGCAGGCTCCCTGTCAGGCGAGAAATCCCAGTCCGGCGAGGCTTCCAGGGGCTGTGCAATCCGGCGACAGCTTCCATTCCGGCGAGGACGCTGCTGAGCATTCCGACGAGCCTTTTCTCGGGATTTGGGCGTGACGTGGCATTCCGGAGTTAGCTAGCAACGTCATAGTTGTTTACAACTATTTACGTAAGTCTTTCTCAATTAAATAATTATATAAATGTTATATATTTTATTGTTATTTGATTGAGCTTGTGAATTATAAATTGTTTATAATTACTTAATAAATTTTAATGCCTTAGGTTGTTAAATATATTAAAATTAGTTTTAATATATTAGATCTAATTATAATTTTCCGCCACATAGGATGTGTATTATAATTAATATTGTTTAATTGTTAAATAAATTCAAACAAATGGTATCAGAGCTAGTAAAAGGCATTAAAATTTAGATTTAATGACTAGTTTGGAAATTTGTTTGACTAGTTGGTGTTGGCGTTTTTGTATGAATGTTTTTTGTGTGTGCGCTTGTGAATGAATGGATCCTTATTCAAAATGGCCCTATGATGTTTTTATTCCGGTTATCGTCCCGGATTTTAATTTATTTAAAATTGTGAGCCTCAATTTGAGAGGACATGTAAATTTGTAATTTATTATTGTAATTCGACGACGAAGGAGCAAGAAGGCAGCACCTCGGGATTGGCCGCACGTTGGAGAACGTGTGGGGGCTAACCCGAGACATCCGATGACGCATCATTTGAAGATGAAATTTAAAACGTTTTATTTCATTTATTTACAAGGGTTGTATAATAGAAATGGGCCTATTGATAAGTTAAATAATTTTTCATATTTGATATTTAAATTTATTGATCTCATTGCATAAAGCACTCACATGTCACATAGGATAGAACGCCAACATCATTGAAAATGAAATTGTTCATGTAGTTTATAATTAATAAAAGTTATGAAATAATTATAAACTGTTATAAATGAATATGATTCATTTGCAAAAACTAAGTGGGAGGGTTGTTTGTCGTTGAAGTAACCCAAGGTCCCCGACACGAATGAAATTAATTAAATATGTGATGAACTAAGAGTCACACATAGTGGCCCTCCCTTCAATGGGAGTACTTCGGAAGTATTTAATTAATCTCATTGTTAAAGAACTAAGCCTAAAAGAGAAGTTTTGAAACGGGGTCTCCACATAGGTGAACCGTCATCAAAGCGACTTGAGTGAGGGCCCACGTGTCGGTTATACACTTAGACTTATGTTTTAAAGTAATCCTCACGTAGAGGCTCTGCATTAAAAATAAGTGACCAAAATTTATGGTAATTAGTAAGAACTAGAAGTTGTGACTTCTTGGATGGTTCGAACTAAATAGTGATGTGTCACGACTGTGAAAGGAGGTTAATTACGGTTTCCCCATAGGAAAAGTAATTAACTATTGTTGTTCACAATACCATGAATTATTTTAACGCTTTCCTCACCATATTAGGATTGTTCATGCATGCATATAATTCGAAAATATAGCACATACTAAAGTCATTTATTTTATCAATGTTTTCAGCAAAATGTCTTTTAACCCACTACAAACGATTTTAAGTTCGAATAAACTCGAGGGTGAGAATTACGTTGACTGGAAACGTAACCTCGACATCGTACTGACGGTGGAAAAGCACAAGTACGTTCTCACGGCCCCATGTCCTCCTAAACCGAGTGCTGACTCGAGCAAGGAAGACAAGGACGCCTTCGATGCGTGGATGAGATCTGATGAGATTGCTCGTTGCTACATTTTAGCATCGATGAGCAATGTGTTGCAACAATCTCATAGAGACATCGCCACTGCATATGAAATCCTCTTCAATCTCCATGAGATGTTTGGATGTCATGGGCTTCAGGCGAGGCAGCAAGCTATCCGCAGTTTCATGAACTGTAGGATGAAGCAAGGAGCTTCCGTACGGGAACACATGCTAATGATCATGGGTCACCTGAACGATATGGAAATTCTTGGTTCGGAGATTGACGGAGAAACCAAGATTGACATGATCTTGGAGACTCTTACGGAATCTTTTGATAGCTTCCGTCTGAAAAACTCCATGAACAAGCTCAATTACACTGTGACTGAGCTTATGAAGGAGTTGCAGACTGCCGAGGGACTTCTCCCTAAGAACAAGAAGAAGTCGGGAGAGCTCAATGTTGCTGAACACAGAGCCTCGACCTCTGGTTCTAAGAGAATGATGAAGAGGCCCAAAAACGCCAACCGAGCGGGTTCCAAGAAGCCTTACAAGAAGGCTGTGGATGCTAAGGGCAAAGGCATCGCAAAGGTGGACAAGTCTGAGCACAAATGTCACCATTGCGGAGAGGCTGGCCACTGGCGTAGGAACTGCCCTACCTACCTCAAGAGTGTCAAGGGGAAAGGTAAGATCTTTGTTACTCAAGCTTGTTATACTACAAACAAGGCATCGCCCTGGATTCTTGATTGCGGGGCGTCTGACCACGTTGTGTGTAATTTAAATGGTTTTAGGAAAACCAGGAGCTTAGGTGACGGAGAGTTCGGATTCAACTGGGGTGATGGAACGAAGGTCGGAGCAAGATCTGTCGGGACCATGAAGCTCAAGTTTGGAAATGAAACTTTATTATTGAATAATGTTTACTATGTTCCGGATTTTTGCAAGAATTTGATTTCATTTGGTCGTTTAGAAGAACAAGGTTTCAATTTTAAGATCAATAATGGTATTGAAATTTTTATTGATGATTGTTTTATTACTAAAGCTCAACGTGTGGATTCGATATATTACTTATATCCTGTTGAGCCGACAATCTTGGACACCGAAGTGAATGGTGATTCACTTAGGAAGCGTAAGACATTTCATACTGATGAAACTGACGACACATATCTATGGCACCTGCGTCTTGGACATATAGGCCTAGATAGGATCAAGAGACTAACAAAGGATGGTCCTTTGAAATCTCTACACGTGGGAAGCCTTCCCACATGTGAATCCTGTCTTGAAGGCAAGATGACCAAGAGACCTTTCTCAACAAAGGGTCTTAGGGCCGCGCAAGTATTGGAACTGATACATAGTGATGTATGTGGTCCAATTAACATCCAGGCAAGAGGAGGTTACGAATATTTTGTAACCTTCACTGATGACTACTCTAGATTTGGTCAAATCTACCTTATGCGACATAAGTCAGATACTTTTGAAATGTTCAAACAGTATAAGGCTTTAGTTGAAAAGCAAACGGAGAAACAGATCAAAACCCTTCGATCAGATCGAGGGGGAGAGTACTTGTCTGGAGAGTTCGAAGACTTTCTTAGAGAAGAAGGCATTCATTCTCAGCTTACAGCACCTGGCACTCCGCAGCAAAACGGTGTGTCAGAGAGAAGGAATCGAACTTTGCTAGATATGGTGAGATCGATGATGAGTTACTCATCGCTTCCTAATTCGTTATGGGGATATGCCCTTGAAACAGCAGCTTACATTCTGAACCAGGTTCCATCTAAAACGGTACCTGGCACACCCTATGAAAGATGGAGTGGTAGAAAATCTATTTTACACCATACTCGCATCTGGGGTTGTCCAGCACATGTGCTGAGACAAAAGACTAGCAAGTTGGCTAGTCGTTCAGAAGTATGCCTGTTCGTGGGATATTCAAAAGAAACAAAAGGGTACATCTTCTATAATGCTGCTGACCAGAAAACGTTCGTTAGCACGAACGCTAGGTTTCTGGAAGCAGATTATATGAAGAATACGGTACCGAGAAGCAGACTTGTGCTAAAGGAACTGTTGGGTGAAGCAACTAGTACTTCACAAGATAGGACGGGTCCTATTCCAACAGTGGGAGAACCAAGCTCGGAATCAGAGACTCCTGCGCTTCGTCGTAGCAACAGAGTTGTGAGACAACCTGTTCGATACATAGGTATCGGAGAATCTTTTACTGCTGTTGCAAATAATGAAGAAGATGATCCCGTATCATTTTCCCACGCAATGCAGAGTTCCGAGGCAAACCTATGGCAAGAAGCCATGAACGTTGAAATGCATTCGATGTATGTCAACGAGGTCTGGAAACTTGTAGATCTGCCTGAAGGCATCAAGCCTGTAGGCTGTAAATGGATCTATAAGAAAAAGAGAGGACCGGATGGAAATGTCGAGACATTTAAAGCACGACTTGTGGCGAAGGGGTACACACAGAAAGAAGGTATCGACTATGAGGATACCTTCTCGCCAGTCGCAATGCTAAAATCCATCCGAACTCTCTTATCCATTGCCGCAGCCCTAGATTATGAAATCTGGCAAATGGATGTCAAGACTGCATTTCTGAATGGCAATCTTGATGAGCGCATATATATGGCTCAACCAGACGGGTTCATGGAGAAAGGCCAACAGGGCAAGGTTTGTGAATTTCTCAAGTCCATTTATGGACTCAAGCAAGCATCTAGGTCGTGGAATATTAGATTCGACGAGACTGTAAAGGGCTACGGCTTTGATCAGTCTGTAGATGAGCCATGCGTTTATAAGATGATAAACGATGGCAAAGTGGTTTTCTTAGTCCTTTATGTTGACGACATACTACTCATTGGGAATGATGTAGGAAAGTTGTCAGAGGTTAAAGTCTGGCTATCAAAGCAGTTTGAGATGAAGGATCTAGGAGAAGCAGCTTACATTCTAGGTATTCAGATATTTAGAGATCGAAAGAACCGTAAGCTAGCACTCTCCCAAGCATCTTATATTGATAAGATCATGGATCGCTTCAGTATGCGAGACTCCAAGAAAGGAAAGCTACCTTTCAGTCATGGAGTGCATCTCTCAAACGAGCAGTCTCCCAAGACACCTCAAGAAGTTGAGGACATGAGACACATTCCTTACGCTTCAGCCGTAGGAAGTCTCATGTATGCTATGCTTTGCACGAGACCAGACATATGCTATGCAGTAGGCGTAGTGAGCAGATTCCAGTCGAACCCTGGACCCGAGCACTGGGTTGCTGTCAAGCATGTTCTCAAGTATCTTCGGAGAACGAGAAACTACATGCTTGCATATTCAGGTGGTGACCTAAATATGACGGGTTACACCGACTCCGATTTTCAGGCAGACAAGGATTCCAGGAAGTCCACATCAGGGTCTGTGTTCACCCTGAATGGTGGATCCGTGGTTTGGAGGAGTATCAAGCAATCTTGTGTTGCTGACTCGACCATGGAAGCCGAGTATGTGGCAGCTTGTGAAGCTGCAAAGGAGGCTGTGTGGCTAAGGAAATTCCTTATATACTTGGAAGTTGTTCCAAGTGCAAGCGAGCCTATTACACTTTATTAAGATACTTTATGTATTTATATTTTGTTGAAACATTGATATTAATAAATGTTCATTCTTTATAAGACTGTGTTTAGTTATGTTTAAGCTATGCTCTGAAGCTGTCATCAACGAAAAGGGTGTTAAGTACAGACTTGACAAGATAACCCCTTATGACAAGTTTGAAACCATTTGTTCGCAATCTAAAGATCGATAGAGCAAACGTATCTTATTATTGATTGTTAGCATGAATCATGATATCTCATCTTGTGATATAGAGAGTTGTGACTCTATGATTCATACTGAGTACTTTATAGAAGATACTGAACAAGACCAGTGACACTTAGAAGCTCGAGACAAAACTGTTTACACACTCGAAACTTCAAGTTCACAACTAAAGGAGTATTATGATACTTACCTTAATCCTGAAGTGAATATGTAATTGACATTGCACTTTGTGACATTTGATTCGTCAATGGGCAATGACTAAATTTTAGTTGCATCTGACCCGACTGTTGGTGTCACAAGGATGCAATGTTGGGTTACATGATTGACAGATATGGAATTCATGTAACAACAATGCAAATGCATTAGTATCACACTATGCTTTGTTATGAGAGTGTAAATGAATAAACCTGGCCAGGTATTCATTGAATGAGTTCATTCTTTGATTAAAACATGTGACATGTACAGACATCTCACTCTATGTTTTTTTCTCATTCACAAATAACAAAGGAGTTAGTGAAACAATAACTCGAGGGGTAAAACAGTAATTTTACATTCCTCTCAGTTACTGATACACATGAAGGGTAACATCGTAATATACTCCGTGGATCGTATGAGAAATTGTTTCTTCATATCAAACATAAAAGATACGCACATGAACAGAGAGATTATCAATATTGGTCCTTTAGTGGAATCGATCAATATTAAGAATTAAAAGTCGGAAAAAGTTTGTGAACTTTTGTGTCCGTACTTTATTCTAAAGCTTCGTTCATGTGGGTCCATGAGGTCTCAATGATAGACACTTGGAAGAGATTAAAAGAACTTGAAAAGTTGATTTACTCATTAAATATAAATAGTGATTTATATTGGGAAAGTTGTTTTCTTGAAACTCGATAAATAAATAGTTATTTATTTTGTTTATTGAATCACAAGATAACATCATATTGATGATGACATTCTCGAGTGATTAAATATGTTAAAAGAAGAAAACAAATTATTTCTCAATTCGTACTTATTCGATAACTACGAAATATATTTAATGAAGTGTCATTAAATAATAATGAGAGTTCTAAATTAATTTTAGAAATTAAATAAAATAAATTTAGGAACAAAAATCAAAGACATGGACGAGTAAGGAGAGAGTGTTTTGGCCGGATTCCTTAAGTGAATAGGGTCATGGGTTTGACCCAGCTTAAGCCCATTTATAACCTGTATAAATAAGCTAAGAAAACCCTAATCACCTAAGCCTAACCCTAAGTGATTTTCGGCAACTCTCTCTCCCTTCCCCCTTGTGCAATTCTCGGCCAAAACCCTAAACAAAAGAGAGAAAATTGTTTTCCCCCTTTTCATCTTTGATTCCTAATTGTTCTTAAGAGCCCACACTCTTGATCTCAATATATTTCCTTGTGTAATATTGTTGATTCATCACTTGTGGTGTTTGAATAATTTAGAAAACTGTTTTGGAATTTTTAAAAATTGTTTTAAAAAGGTTTTAGCCATCACAAAACACCCTAGGTCGTTTTTTGGTGCATTCCGGCGACCTCCCAGCTCCCAGGAGTCCATTCCGGCGACCCAGTTCCAATCCGGCGAGGGCTACCAGTCAGGCGGATCCAATCCGGCGAGGCAGAGGCAGTCCGGCGAGGCAGATCCTATCCGGCGAGTCTGTCTGTCAGGCGAGGAGATCCAATCCGGCGAGGGCATTCCGACGAGGGCAATCCGGCGAGGTCATCAGGCGAGGGGTCCCAGTGATCTCCAGTCCGGCGAGAAGTCCCAGTCCGGCGAGACTCCCAATCCGGCGAGGTCCCTGTCAGGCAAGTCCCCGTGCGGCGACAGACTCCAGTCCGGCGAGGTTCCCAGTCCGGCGAGGTCACCCATTCCGGCAGGCTCCCTGTCAGGCAAGAAATCCAAGTCCGGCGAGGCTTCCAGGGGCTGTGCAATCCGGCGACAGCTTCCATTCCGGCGAGGACGCTGCTGAGCATTCCGACGAGCCTTTTCTCGGGATTTGGGCGTGACGTGGCATTCCGGAGTTAGCTAGCAACGTCATAGTTGTTTACAACTATTTACGTAAGTCTTTCTCAATTAAATAATTATATAAATGTTATATAATTTGTTGTTATTTGATTGAGCTTGTGAATTATAAATTGTTTATAATTACTTAATAAATTTTAATGCCTTAGGTTGTTAAATATATTAAAATTAGTTTTAATATATTAGATCTAATTATAATTTTCCGCCACATAGGATGTGTATTATAATTAATATTGTTTAATTGTTAAATAAATTCCAACAGCTCGCGGCTAGCTCAGCCTCGCGGAGGGCCACGACACCTTCAAGTTTCTTGCTCTCTGCCAAGAACCCGCAGGCGGATCGCTCGACTTGCTCTCGCGCCACGCGTTCTTCCCGCAAGTCAGCCTCGGCGGCTTTCCGCCCAGCGACGGCCTCGGCCAGAGCCTCAGCCTGCCGACGGTCTTTCTGATTGCTGACCTCCTTCGAGATCCGCTCTCGACAAGCCATTTCCTCCATTATCTGCTCGACGCGCTCCTGACGCGCTAACATCTGCAAGGCGGATAACAAGGTCAACCGAGTCCTAAATCAATAGAGAAAAGGGGAAACAGACCTTTCGGGCCTCGCGAGTGCCCTGCCGGAAGAATTCCGTGTCGCTGACCACGACCAGCTCTTTGAAGCATTTTGGGGAAGAATACGCGAGCCCTCGGGAACCTCGGTCCCTTAGTGCAGTTGCCTCCGCGAGCCAAAGCGGGGCACTACTAGCCGGTGGACCCACCGGCGGACCTGTCGGGCGTCGGGAACTGGAAGGTGCCTCGCTGGCAGATGAGGCGGCAGGACGTTTCCGTGGCGGGCCGTCGCCTCCTCCAGCATGGGTCGTCGGGGCGGCGCGGGTCGGCGCTCGTCTCCCCGGGCTCCTTGTCTCCACGATCTCGGGCACGTTCTTGAGTTCTCGCGGCCCCGCGGGAGCCCGTACCAGACAAAGCACCTGAAACAAAGGAGATATACGGTCAGAAAGCTTCAAAATCAACAAAGATAAGCACACAACCTATACCGCAAGGGACATCTTTGTCGGAACCCGAATCGAGATCACGTCGAGCCCGCCCCCGCGCTCGGGGAAGCGGGGGGACGGTGGAAACGAACCACTCCGTGGTAGCCATCATATCCAACGATTCAAAGATGGACGCTTGGCGTCGAGCGTCCGGAAATTTACGGACAACTTTCCCAAGCTCGGTAAGATCGGGGTCCTTCGCCGACTCGGGAATCTTGCACGGGCCAAAGTCGAGCGGAGCCGTTCCAAAGGCGGACTCGGAGACCCATACCCATTGGTGTCGGAGCTTCTCTCTTTGTTCGTTACGACACTCAACTTCTTCCGATGGTAAGCCTTGTACGACCCGACTCGCGCGGGGACCTCGGCGATGGTAAGAAACTCGGCGATCCTAAAACCGGGAAGGCGCTCGTCCTATCCCCCTCTTCGAGTGCCGTCAGGGGTGGGGGATGTTCCCCATCATCGCTAGCTCGGTCGCTCCCCGAGGGCCTACTCACGACCCGGGCGTTCCCACGTGTTCCCGCGATGGCCCAGACGTCCTCCGCCCTCAAGACGATGGGCCGGGCGTCCTCCGCCCCCGAAGCGATGGCCCGGACGTCCCCTTGTCCCTTGACAACGGCCCGGATGTCCACCCGTCCTTCTACGAAGGCCCGGACGTCCTCCGCCCCTAGGGCGATGGCCCGGACGTCCTCTGCCCCCAGGGCGATGGCCCGGACATCCTCCCGTCCTCCTGCGGTGGCCCGGACGTCCTCCGCCCCCAGGACAGTGGCCTGGACGTCCTCCGGGCTCAGGGCAATGGCCCGGACGTCCTCCGCCCCCAGGGTGATGGCCCGGACGTCCTTCGGCCCCAGAGCGATGGCCCGGACGTCCTCTCATTCTTTGGCGGTGGCCCGGACGTCCCCTCGCCCTCCGACGATGGCCCGGACGTCCTCGCATCCCCGGGCGATGGCCCGGACGTCCTCAAGTTCCCCCGGGATGGCCTGGACGTCCCCTTGCTCGCTGGCAGGGGCCCGGACGTCCTCCGCGCAGGCCTGGACGTCCACGCGGATCAGACCGGCCGGCGACTGCAGGATCTCTCCTTGGGTGACGCACGCGGGACCTTCCTTCGCCGGCAGCGACGGAGACGTGTTCGCCGAGAGATCTGGGCTCCCCCCACGGCGGCGTGCGAGCCCAGATCTGCCTCCGCCACCGCCACAGACGACGAAGACTGGTTCGCCGGAGGGTTCAGGCCTCCTCCTCCGTCGCGCGCGAGCCCGATCCCATCCTTGCGGGTCCACGCCTCCGATGCTGTCCCACGGCCAACGGCGGCTCCCTGGCTATCCGACGAGGTCAAAGGAGGAAGGCTTACCCGGAACCCTAGGCGAGATTCCCCGGCGGCGCAAATCCCGACAGCACGTCCTCCCTCGCCCAACGCTCGCGCCTCAAACTCCCCGAGTCTCTCGGCCGGATCTCTTCGCGCGAAGCCTCGCCCGGCGACCACCAACCGGTCGCCATTGGTTCCCGACCCGTGCCTGGCCGGCGTTGCTGCTCCGGCCGCCGATTCGCCACCCTCATGGGCGGTTTCTCCCTCGGAGGCCATCCAAGCGGTGAGTGTTTCGTCGTCAAAAAATTTGGATAGGGAAGATTCGATTCCCGTGAAGAAAGAACTCGGGAACGATGAAGAATGAAGTTCATTGTCCTCGGGAATGGAGAAAAAGGATTCCACGAGGTCATCTAGGGACCCACCAGTGGGGGATGACGGAAGACTCATTGCAAAAATGAAAGGAAAAAATATTAAAAAAGTAAAGGAGCGTCGGAGGATATACTACCTGACCGACGTGCTCGCCTCGATCGCCTCGATCCACGCCCGTCAGCCCGGCCTGAGTGAAAATGTCTCCGACCTGCGCCTAGGCAGCGAGGAGAAGGCTCTGAGTTCGTCATCGATCAATCGCTCAATATCGAACTCGGGGGGCTAATGTTGTCGATATTTTTCGACAATGTGAGTGAGCGTCTCGCGGACGTCGGACAAGCACGCAATTTTATAGCGGCGGCCCGAGACTAACGCCTCGGGGGATACATGGCGGTCGATGACCTCAGCCGGACTCCCCCTCGGGGCGACCCATGCCTCCGCCGAGCAACTGGGACGGCCAGTGGAGCCTCTTGACGTCCTCGAAGAGGCCCGGACGTCCACGGAGAGGCCTGGACGTCTTCGAGAGGCCTGGACGTCCTCGGAGAGGCTTGGACGTCCTCGGAGAGGCCTGGACGTCCACGGAGAGGCCTGGACGTCCTCGGAGAGGCCTGGACGTCCACGGAGAGGCCTGGACGTCCACGGAGAGGCCTAGACGTCCACGAAGAGGCCTGGACGTCCTCGGAGAGGCCTGGACGTCCGCGGAGAGGCCTGGACGTCCTCAGAGAGGCCTGGACGTCCGCGGAGAGGCCTGGACGTCCTCGGAGAGGCCTGGACGTCCTCGGAGAGGCCTGGACGTCCACGGAGAGGCCTGGACGTCTTCGAGAGGCCTGGACGTCCTCGGAGAGGCCTGGACGTCCTCGGAGAGGCCTGGACGTCCTCGGAGAGGCCTGGACGTCCACGGAGAGGCCTGGACATCCACGGAGAGGCCTGGATGTCCACGAAGAGGCCTGGACGTCCTCGGAGAGGCCAGGCAACCGCGAAGAGGCCTGGACGTCCACGGAGAGGCCTGACGTCTTCGAGAGGCCTGGACGTCCTCGGAGAGGCCTGGACGTCCTCGGAGAGGCCTGGACGTCCACGGAGAGGCCTGGACGTCCACGGAGAGGCCTGGACGTCCTCAGAGAGGCCTGGACGTCCACGGAGAGGCCTGGACGTCCTCGGAGAGGCCTGGACGTCCTCGGAGAGTGCCCTGGACGTCCTCCTGGAGGCCTGGACGTCCTCCTGGAGGCCTGGACGTCCACCAAGGGCCTGGACGTCCTGCAAGGCGGCCTGGACGTCCACCGAGGGCCTGGACGTCCTGCAAGGTGGCCTGGACGTCCACCGGGGGCCTGGGCGTCCTGCAAGGTGGCCTGGACGTCCACCGAGGGCCAGGACGTCCTGCAAGGTGGCCTTGACGTCCACCGAGGGCCTGGACGTCCGCGGAGAGGCCTGGACGTCCTCGGAGAGGCCTGGACGTCCTCGGAGAGGCCTGGACGTGTACGGAGAGGCCTGGACGTCCACGGAGAGGCCTGGACGTCTTCGAGAGGCCTGGACGTCCTCGGAGAGGCCTGGACGTCCACGGAAGGGCCTGGCATCCACGAAGAGGCCTGGACGTCCTCGGAGAGGCCTGGACGTCCGCGGAGAGGCCTGGACGTCCTCGGAGAGGCCTGGACGTCCTCGGAGAGGCCTGAACGTCCACGGAGAGGCCTGGACGTTCACGGAGAGGCCTGGACGTCTTCGAGAGGCCTGGACGTCCTCGGAGAGGCCTGGACGTCCTCGGAGAGGCCTGGACGTCCTCGGAGAGGCCTGGACGTCCTCGGAGAGGCCTGGACGTCCCCGGAGAGGCCTGGACGTCCACGGATAGGCCTGGACTTCCTCAGAGAGGCCTGGACGTCCACGGAGAGGCCTGGACGTCCTCCGAGAGGCCTGGACGTCCTCGGAGAGTGCCCTGGACGTCCTCCTGGAGGCCTGGTTGTCCACCTGGACGCCTGGAGGCCTGGACGTCCACCTGGAGGTCTTGACGTCCACCGAGGGCCTGGACGTCCTGCAAGGTGGCCTGGACGTCCTGCAAGATGGCCTGGACGTCCATCGAGGTCCTGGACGTCCTGCAAGGTGGCCTGGACGTCCAGCGAGGGCCTGGACGTCCTGCAAGGTGGCCTAGACGTCCACCGGGGGCCTGGGCGTCCTGCAAGGTGGCCTGGACGTCCACCGTGGGGCTGGACGTCCTGCAAGGTGGCCTAGACGTCCACCGAGGGCCTGGACGTCCTGCAAGGTCGCCTGGACGTCCACCGAGGGCCCGGACGTCCTGCAAGGTGGCCTGGACGTCCACCGAGGGCCTGGACATCCTGCAAGGTGGCCTAGACGTCCTGCAAGATGGCTTGGACGTCCACCAAGGGCCTGGACGTCCTGCAAGGCGGCCTGGACGTCCACCGAGGGCCTGGACGTCCTGCAAGGTGGCCTGAACGTCCACCGGAGGCCTGGGCGTCCTGCAAGGTGGCCTGGACGTCCACCGAGGGCCAGGACGTCCTGCAAGGTGGCCTGGACGTCCACCGAGGGCCTGGACGTCCTGCAAGGTGGCCTGGACGTCCACCGAGGGCCCGGACGTCCTGCAAGGTGGCCTAGACGTCCACCGAGGGCCTGGACGTCCTGCAAGGTGGCCTTGACGTCCTCTTGCCTTCCACGCGCCCAAGGAGTCTCTTGGCCGGCCCTAGAGCTCTCCTCATCCTATAAATAGCCCCACGACCCTCACAACAAAGGTAAACCAGTTTTCCCCAGTGAAAACTATACTCTCTCTCTCTTACTCTCTCTCTATCTCGGCCATACCCTCCTCGGGAAGTTGAGTCGGGAACAACTTCCCACATGAATTGTTCCCTAAGATCCAAGGTCCGAGCGTCGAAGCGACTTTGATTCTTAAGTCTCCATTTCCGTTCGATCTTGTCGATCCTTCCTCGTCATCCTACAAACTCCACCCACATTATACTAATGTTGAGCGTCGGAGAGGTAAACAGAGGACCCCCCTCTGTTTTCCCTTCTTAGTTCACGTCTGTTTACTCTTTTCAGATAACAGAAGAACTCGAAGACCACACGACAGCTAAGAGACGATCCGGGACACCGGATCTGACACGCTAAGGCCGAAGCGAGGGTCACTCGCCCCGAGCGGGGATCTGACCGCTTTGGTCTCTGAACGTTGTCCAAATTTCAGCGACAACATTTTTTACAAGTTAAACTTACGTTTTGACAAGTTAAAGTTACGTTTCTACAAGTTAAATTACGTGATTTACAAATTCAAGTTACGTTTTGACAAGTTCAAGTTACGTTTTTCAAGTTAAAGTTACGTTTTTACATGTTATAGTTATGTTTTGACAATTTAAAGTACGGTTTTTACAAGTTAAAGGTATGTATTAACAAGTTAAAGTTATGTTTTCACAAGGTAAAGTAAGATATTTACAACTTAAAGTAACGTTTTGACAATTTAAAGTTACGTTTTGACAAGTTAAAGTTACGTTTTGACAAGTTATATTTACGTTTTGACAAGATAAAGTAAGTTTTTTACAACTTAAAGTAACATTTTGACAAGTTAAAGTTACGTTTTGCCAAGTGAAAATTACGTTTTTACAAGTTAAAGTACGTTTTTTACAAGTTAAATATAGGTTTTGACAAGTTAAAGTTACGTTTTGACAAGTTCAAGTATGTTTTTTACAACTTAAAGTTATGTTTTGATAAGTTAAAGTTACGTTTTTACAAGTTGAAGTTACGTATTTACAATTTAAAGTACGGTTTTTTACAACTTAAAGTTCAAGTATGTTTTTTACAAGTTAAAGTTACGTTTTAACAAGTTAAAGTTACATTTTTCCAAGTTAAATTACGTGATTTACAATTTAAAGTTACGTTTTGACAAGTTCAAGTTACGTAGTTCAAGTTAAAGTTACGTTTTGACATGGTAAAGTTATGTTTTGACAATTTAAATTACGTTTTTTTCAAGTTAAAGTTACATTTTGACAAGTTAAAGGTACGTTTGACAAGTTAAAGTACGTTTTTACAAATTAAAGTTACGTTTTTACAAGTTAAAGTTACGTTTTTACAAGTTAAATTACGTGATTTACAATTTAAAGTTACGTTTTGACAAGTTCAAGTTACGTTTTGACGTATTATAGTTACGTTTTTACAAGTTATAGTACGGTTTTTCAAGTGAAAGTTACGTTTTTACATGTTAAAGTTATGTTTTGACAATTTAAACTACGGTTTTTACAGGTTAAAAGTACGTTTTGACAAGTTAAATTTACGTTTTGACAAGGTAAAGTAAGGTTTTTACAACATCAAGTAACATTTTGACAAGTTAAAGTTACGTTTTTACAAGTGAAAGTTAAGTTTTTTGAAGTTAAAGTACGTTTTTTACAAGTTAAAGATACGTTTTGACAAATTAAAGTTACGTTTTGACAAGTTCAAGTACTTTTTTTTTCAAGTTAAAGTTACGTTTTGACAAGTTCAAGTATGTTTTTACAAGTTAATGTTACGTTTTTACAAGATAAATTACGTGATTTTCATGTTAAAGTTATGTTTTGACAAATAAAGTACGGTTTTCCAAGTTAAAGGTACGTTTGGACAAGTTAAAGTAACGATTTGACAAGTTAAAGTACGTTTTCACAAATTAAAGTGACGTTTTTACAAGTTAAAGTTACGTTTTTACAATTTAAAGTATGTTTTTTACATATTAAATTTACGTTTTGACAAGTTATATTTATGTTTTGACAAGATAAAGTAAGTTTTTTACAGCTTAAAGTAACATTTTGACAAGTTAAAGTTACGTTTTTACAAGTGAAAGTTAAGTTTTTACAAGTTAAAGTACGTTTTTTACAAGTTAGAGATACGTTTTTACAAGTTAAAGTTACCTTTTTTACAAGTTAAAGTTGCATTTTGACAAATTGATGTTACGTATTTACGAGTTTAAGTTGCGTTTTGACAAGTTAAAGTTACATTTTAACAAGTGAAAGTGCTTTTTTTCAAGTTAAAATTACGTTTAGACAAGTTCAAGTATGTTTTTTACAAATTAAAGTTACGTTTTGATAAGTCAAAGTTACATTCTTACAAGTTAAATTACGTGATTTACAATTTAAAGTTACGTTTTGACAAGTTAAAGTTACGGTTTTAACACGTGAAAGTACTTTTTTCAAGTTAAAGTTACGTTTTGACAAGTTCAAGTATGTTTTTTACAATTTAAAGTTACGTTTTGACAAGGTAAAGTATGTTTTGTACAAGTTATAGTTACTGTTGTCGCTGAAATTTGGACAACGTTTCGAGACCTAAGCGGTCAGATCCTCGCTCGGAGCAGGTGACCCTCGCTTCGGCCTGAGCGTGTCGGATCCGGTGTCCCGGATCGTCTCTTAGCTGTCGTGTGGTCTTCGAGTCCTTCTGTTATCTGAAAAGAGTAAACAGATGTGAACTAAGAAGGGAAAACAGAGGGGGGTCCTCTGTTTACCTCTCCGACGCTCAACATTAGTATAATGTGGGCGGAGTTTGCAAGATGACGAGGAGGGATCGACGAGATCGAGCGAGACGGGGATACGAGGATCACTGGCGTCTCAGAGCTCGGATCTCGGATCTTTAGGGAGTATTCTTCCGGTCGGGAGAGAATATCCGAAATACCTCACGTGGGAGTATGATATGTATATAGGGAATAAGGGAGAAAGTGTCTATTTTTCGTCCCTAGAGCTTACCTCTGCGTGGAGAGCATCCAAGGCTACTTATAGCCACGGGTGTAGCCTTGTGGCCGAGTGGGGGAGCGTCTGGGCGTCGGTGGCCGGCCAGGTCCCTCCCATGGGTCGGGAAGGCCGGCCAGGTCCCTCCCCTAAGTGGGGAAGGCCGGCCAGGTCCCTCCCTCGGGTGAGGAAGGCCGGCCAAGCCCCTCCCCTAGGTGGGGAAGGCCGGCCAAGCCCCTCCCCTAGGTGGGGAAGGCCGGCCAGGCCCCTCCCCTAGGTGGGGAAGGCCGGCCAGGTCCCTCCCTCGGGTGAGGAAGGCCGGCCAGGCCCCTCCCCTAGGTGGGGAAGGCCGGCCAGGTCACTCCCTCGGGTGGGGAAGGCCGGCCAGGCCCCTCTCATGGGAGAGGGTGGCCGGCCGGGCCCCTCCCCTGCGCGACGGTGGTCGGTCAGGTGTGCGAAGGTGGGTCTCGGTCGTCTCGGAGAAGGCGTCTCCCCTTCGCGCCTCAGATATAATCGTGGATGTATATATTTAACACTGTCGCCGGAAATACGGCGACAACATTAGCCCCCCGAGTATGATGTCGAACTTGAGATCGAGAGCGAACTCAGAAGTGGCGCCTTCCGACGGGCGTTCCGCACCTAAGATCGGGCGTGCACCGACGGGCCGGGCCGGAGGGCAGCGCTCCAGGGAACCTCCCCGGGGGTGGAGGAGATCAGGTAGCTTTATAAGCACCCTAACCTTTAATTTATTATATTTTTCCTTTTCTTTCTTTGCGTTGCGTCATGGACCCCGTGCCGTTTGACGTGGATTACGGGTCCGTTGACGACTTCGTTGGTTCCTTTTTATCCTCGCCTGGGAGCAATAATTTTTAAATCCCCAATTTAACCTTTTCCCCAAATCCCGAATCCTCTCTTTCTATCTTCTTTGACGACGACGACCTTGACGCGTGGATGGCCGCCGACGGAATCGCGACGCCGGAGGCGAGGGCGGAGGCCCTGGCCAGTGAACAGCCCGGCAAAGGGGCCTTGCTCGGCGATGGGCGTGAGGTCGGAAGGACTTCGGAGGTTACCGGCGAGGAGGGCTCGACGGCGATCAGGGGCGAGGGCGAGCCCGGATTCGCGCAGGGCGCGACGGCGACAGATCGCCGGCGGAGCGTTCCCAGGTCTGTCCTTGGGGGCGCGGGCGAGTGGGAGGTGGCCTCGGGGACCGCCGATGGGTCTGCGGCCCTTGGCTGTGAGGGCGGCGCCGGATCTGCTCGTGGCGTGGCGGCGGATCCTTGGGCGAGGCCCCTCGGGCACGGAGATGGCGGCGCGGCAGGGCGAGGCGGAGACGTCCACAGACGCGCGCGTGGTGCCCCGGGGGACACGCCCCAGGCGGAGGCAAGCGGATCTGGCTGGATCGGGAGCCCCGACGGCGCGGGCGGAGGTTCGTCGGCCGAGGCGGAGCGCGACAGCGCCCTGGGCGACGGGGGCGAGCCACCCCTGGTGTGCGGAGTCGTGGGAGGCGCGTCACAGGTCGTGGGCTCCGGGCTTGTCTTCGCCGGAGTTCACTCGGTGGCGTGGGCTCCACCCGAGGTGCCCACCGCCGACCTCACGCCCCCTCAGGGCCAGGCAGCCGGCCAGCCCCCTCCCGGAGCTCTGGCGGCCGACCAGGGGCCTTCCCCGAGCCAGATGGCCGGCCGGCCTTCTCCCAGGGGGGCGGTGGCCGACCAGGGGTCTCCCCCAAGTCAAATGGCCGGCCGGCCCTCTCCCAGGGGGATGGTGGCCGACCAGGGGTCTCCCCCGGATGTGATGGCCGGCCGGCCCCCTCCCAGGGATCCCATGGCCGGCCAGGGGCCTCCCCTGGTTGAGATGGCCGGCCAGCCCCCTCCCGGGGGTTTGGTGGCCGACCAGAGGACCTTCGAGCATCGGCCGAGCGGCCGGGGGTCTCCTACGGGGCGGGAATCGCCCGATAGTCCAACTGAGGACCCGAGACCTCCCAGGCAGACGTCGGCTGCGGGTACCCTTCCGACTTTGGCCCTGCTGGGGCGTAGTCGCGTGTCGGAAGAGAACGAGCGGACCCTTGCCTTCCCGGTCACCGCGTCCCGGATTCGGGGGACCTTCCCCTGCGAGGGGGTCGACTCCCCGTCCCTCGTGTCTCTCGCCCAGTTCCGTGGGCTTCGCGAGGAGTTCGGGATCCCGCCGAGTATCGACATCTTGCGTCCTCTCCCGAAGGATCGGCCCTCGTGTCCTCGGCTCGGGTTCGCCGCGGTTCATGTGGCCAGTCTCCGGAGCGGTCTTCGGTTGCCTTTCCCTGGCGTGGTACAGGAGCTTCTGCGTCGACTGGAGGTGCACGCAGCCCAAATGCTACCCTCGTTCTATCGGATGGTGGCTGCCTGCCATATGATGTTCTTTCGAGAATGGAAGAGGGCGGTCACGGCCGAGGAGTTCTTGGAATTCCTATCGATCGTGGAAGGGTCGAATAGGGCCGGGTCGTACCGGGCGTACCATGCCAAGCAGTTTGCCGTGGTTACCAATGTGCCCACCAAGTACCGATACCCTTGGGTGTGGGTTTCGGAGTCCGCGTTCGGCTCGGCCCCTCTTGAGTTTGGGCCCGCGAGGATCCCAGATTCGGCCGCCGACCCAGAATTTACGGAGCTTGGCAGAGTCGTCCATCGTCTCCCGTCTGTCCGTCGTCAGGCTTCGATTTTCGCGTCGCCCGATACTATGGCAATCACAGGGTGGTTCGTTTCGACTACTCCTCAGTTCCCCCGAGCACGTGGCCGAGGGCGGAACGATTCGGACTCAGAGCCCGACGAAGAAGTCCTTCCGGCCGATCGATGTAGCGGTACGAGGTACCCCTTATTGTGTCGTTCACTTTTGCCTACTAACTTGGTTGCTCTTTCGTTAGGCGTTTCTCGTCGACGACCTCGAGGAGGCGTTACGACCTCGCCACCTCTGCGCGAGGCTCATGCTGCGAGGCGGCCGAGCCCGTCACGGGAGCGGCCGGAATCTCAACCCTCGTCGGCACCTCAGGAGGGCGGGAGCAGCGGCCCTCCGCGGAAACGCCCCGCCGTATCCTCGGCGAGTGACGCGCTGTCGGGTTCTCGAAGATTGGTGGAAGCGACCTCTACTGGTGGCGGCGGGTCGCTCTATCTCGCCGAAGCGAACGACTTGAAGGATCGGAGCGCTCGGGGCCTCGCGGACTCATCCCCCAAGTGCTTTAAGGAGCTCGTCGTCGTCAGCGATATGGAACTCTTTCGACAAGGGACTCGCGATGCGCGGAAGGTTAGTCATTCGCGTGCCTCTTACTTCGTGTTTATCCTCTCTATGCCATGCTAATTTGTTGTTGCACTGTAGGCTTTGGCGCGCTGCGAGCGGATGGAGCTCATGATGGAGGAGGCCGCTCGCCGTTAACGAGCGTTGAAAGAGGCGTTGGCCAAGGCGATTTCTAGTCGGGACGCGGCCGAGGCGAAATTCGCGGAGGAGAGGGCCTCGAGGGAGCAAGTGGAGCGATCCGCGAGCGCCTTCCTAGCGGAAAGCAAGGCGATGGAGAAGGCCTTGGCCTCCCGCGATGCCGACCTTGCTTCCGTCCGCGGTCGGCTATCTGTGAGCGAGGCTGCCCACCTGAAAGCCGTTGAGGAGAACGACGCCCTCTTGGCGGAGATGCAAGCCGTCGTCGACGACCGCGATGAAGCCGTGCGCATCAAAGAGCGCCTGAAGGATGATTGGGAAGTCGCGGTATACGAGGCCCGACACGTTGCGGCCGTCCGCGTCCGGGATGCTATTGTCGCCGAGAACAAACCCCGCGAAGTGTCTTTCGCATTCTTCGATGCCATGTTCCCTCCGATCGAGGGCGACGCGGGCTTTGGCGATCGCGGTGGGCGGCGTCCCACCGAGACTACGCAGTCCTCGGTGGGTACATCCCCTTCTCACCCGAGCGCGGGCCCCGGCGAGGAGCAGCTTGACTTCGGCTCCGATTAGTGTTTTTGTCTCGTCTGCGCCTGTGTTTAGCGCATCTTTTTTCTTATTAACCTGACTCATTTTGGATGTTTAAAGGCTTTCCACTTTTGTGACATTTACTTTCTCGCAATCTTCTCGCAATCTTCTCTTTATCGAACGAAATACCTCGCGGGTTTGCGTTGGTTTCTTTTGCGATTCTTGTGTTGCTTGAAGTTTTTGATTGTCGGTTTCCAAGACGCTCGGGTCCTTCGATTTACGGCGGGCCCCTTCGGCGAGGGGCGGTCGATGATCGAGAATTTCTTTCGCCGTCGTCGGCTTACTATGGCCGGCAACTAGCACTAACGGCATGTCGCGTATATTGCGTGGTCGATGGTGGGAGACTCATTTGGTAACTCGTCCGACTTTCCTCTTGGGCACGTTTGTGTTTCGAGGGACGGTCAATGTCTCATTCACTTACGCCTTGCTTCCTTGGCGACATCCGAGCTCGCATTCTTCGGTTTTGGGCATTTTTTACCTCCAGCCGTGCTTTGAGCTTCTTTGTTCGTGAGCTTTCGACGATGGCCTGTCGGCTTACGTCTTGGCTCTACGACGGGGGAATCCCGAGATTTGGCTCGATCGATGACTCGTCGACTTGTGACGTTGGTTTATGATTTGCCCTGTTGGCGTCGCGCGCATTCATCTCTAGGGTATTCGTTTTACGCCTTAGGATTGGGCATTGACATTGGCCCGGTTGTGTGTCAATCGGGGTTTGCCAACCTTCCTCAAATCCATGGACGCCCAGATGCAAGGTTGTTGCCTTGTTACTGGTTTTCGGTGGAGATTTCTCCGGCCACGGGGTTCGTACCCCGCGGTTTTGTGGGTCTTTGATTTTCTCGAATGCAAACCGTTATGGTTTTGTTATCGACTCGCCCATCGGTGGGGGGTTTCGGTCCCTATTAGCGTATCGTCGCTTTGTTGGGTTCACCTCCAGCCCCCCAAGTTTTTAGGGATAATAGCTATTATTTCTGGGAACTTACAGCGGGAAAATAACCAAAATGATGACACAAAACGATTTTTTATTCGATGTTCAAATGGATACACTTATTGAATTACGACAATCGTGGCTTTGTGTTTACATTAGTTGGAAATCTCGCACTCCGCTTGGCCTTCATGCGTGATACATTTTCAAATGTTCGGCGTTCCAAGGGTGTGTGAATGCGAGCCCGTCCATGTTTTCTAGTTCGTATGTGCCTTTGTGAATGGCTCTCCGAACTCGGTACGGGCCTTCCCAGGTTGGGCCTAGCACACCAGCCTCTTGTACCTTGGTATTTGGGAACACTTTCCTCAAAACCAGGCTGCCGTCGGGGAAGCTCCGAGGTTTAACCCTTGCGTTGTAGTACCATTCGACCTTTCTTTTTTGGGCTGTTAGGCGCGTGAGTGCGTCGGCCCTCTTTTCGTCGATTAGGTCGAGGTTTGCTCTTATGGCTTCCTCGTTTTCTTTTTCGTCGAAGACCTCCATTCGGAACGTGGGGAGCGTGGTCTCTATCGGGACCACGGCCTCCACACCGAAAGTCAAGGCGAAGGGGGTCTCCCCCGTTGCGTTTCGTGCCGTGGTGCGATATGCCCATAATACGAAGGGTAATTCGTCTGCCCACGCGTCCTTTCGGGATTCCAATTTCTTCTTCAAATTTTCTTTTATCGTACGGTTTGCCGCCTCCACTTGGCCGTTAGCCTGGGGGTGCCTTGGGGAGGAGTATGTTTTACTAATCCCAAGCTGTTCGCATATCTCGCGCAATCGCGCGTTGTCGAATTGTCGGCCATTATCGGTCACGATCGATTCCGGGATACCGTGGCGGCATATTATGCTCTTCCATATGAAGTTCGTTGTATTTGCCTCCGTGATCTTTGCCAGTGGCTCGGCTTCAACCCACTTGGTGAAGTAGTCGATTGCAACTATGGCGAATCGGAGCTGCCTTGGAGCCGTGGGTCATTCACCGATCAAATCGATTCCCCACATGGTGAATGGTCGGGGAACGATGATCGGGCACAGTGGCGCCGGGGGTTGTCTGGGAACACGGGCGAACCTTTGGCACTTATCGCATTGTCGGGACCAGTCATGGGCGTCTTTCTTCAAAGTTGGCCAAAAGTAGCCTAACTTTAGAAGCTTCATGGCCATTGACTGTCCTGCCGCGTGGTTCACACATAGTCCTTCGTGGACTTCTTTCATGGCTCGTCTCAATTCGCTGTTGTCGAGACAGCGAAGGAGAGGCATCGAGTAGCCCCTCTTGTATAGCACGTCTCCGCGCATCGTATACTTTGACGCCAAATGTTTCAGTTTTCTGGCCTCTTCGTTATTCTCCGGAGTGACTCCCTTTGCTATGTAGTTTTTTAGGGGTGTCAACCAAGACAAAGCCGATGATTTACTCACCATCCCTACATCGCTCCTCGAGATGTAAGGCCTGGTTAGAATCTCAATCGGGACTTCCCCATCTTCGTTCGGATCTATGCCCGAAGCGAGTCGCGCCAGAGCATCTGCCTCGGCGTTCTCCTCTCTGGGGATTTGAACGATCTCGAACCAAGCTATCGCTTCTAGGTTCTTTCGGGTTTTCGCCAAATAAGCCATCATGTTTGGCTCCTTGGCGGCGAATTCGCCTTTGACTTGATTCACGATCAATTGCGAGTCGCAAAAGATGTGCAAGTCTTCTGCGCCGAGTCGGTGAGCGAGCTCTAAACCGACTATTAGGGCCTCGTATTCTGCCTCGTTGTTGGAGGCTTTGAATTCGAAGCGCAGCGCGTATTTTAATTTTTCCCCGTCGGGGTTGGTTAGAATTACTCCGGCCCCAGCCCCTTGAGCGTTTGATGCGCCGTCGACGCATAACATCCACGCTGGCCCGGTTGGGCCAGGGCCTCTCTTTTTCTGGAGATTTTGGCGTGAGGGCTTCGCCTTCATTCTCGCTTCCTGCCGTAAATTCTGCCACAAAATCTGCTAGGGCCTGACCCTTTATGGCGTTTCGTGGTCGGAACTGTACCCCGTACTCGCTAAGTTCCTGTGACCATATGGCCATCCTCGTCGAGGATCCTCTTTGTAGTGCCTTTTCGATCGGGTGACCGGTCCGCACGACTATCTGGTGTGCCTGGAAATACGGGCGTAGTTTCCTGGCGCTCATGACGAGTGCGAGCGACAATTTCTCGATCTCAGGATACCGGGTCTCAGCGTCTAGGAGGGCCTTGCTGACATAATACACCGGCCATTGTCCCTGCCCTTCCTCACGGATAAGGACCGCACTCGTGGCCCTTTCGGACACAGCGAGGTAGAGCACGAGAGGCTCATGGTCCTTGGGTTTCGACAAGAACGGGGGTGCTGCGAAGTACGCCTTCATTTCGCAAAATGCCTTCTCGCATTCGGATGTCCATTCGAACCCGCCCCTCATCTTCAACGCCTGAAAAAATGGTTGGCACCTATCGGTCGCCTTGGAAACAAATCTAGCTAAAGCCGCGACCCTACCCGCCAGGCTTTGGACCTCTTTGGGTTTTGTGGGAGACTTCATCCCAAGTATGGCGGCGATTTTCTCAGGGTTGGCTTCAATTCCTCGCCTGCTAACCATGTAGCCGAGGTATTTTCCCGATTCTACCCCGAAGGTGCATTTGTTGGGGTTTAGCTTCATCCTGTATTGGCGGAGGATTTGGAACATAGTCTTCAGGTCGCGGATGTGGTTTGAAGCCAATCGGCTTTTTACCAACATGTCGTCCACGTAGACTTCCATGGTTTTTCCGATATGCTCGGCGAACATTCGGTTGACCAATCGCTGGTAGGTTGCGCCGGCGTTCTTGAGGCCGAACGGCATTACCTTGTAGCAATAGAGACCTTTGTTGGTTACAAAGGTCGTCTTGATCTGGTCACTCTCACGCATCCGGATCTGGTTATAGCCTGAGTAGGCATCCATGAAGCTGAGCAACTCATGGCCCGCTGTTGCGTCCACGAGTTGCTCAATCCGGGGGAGTGGAAAGCTATCCTTCGGGCACGCTTTGTTAAGATCTTTATAATCTATGCAAATGCGCCACTTCCCGTTGGGCTTTTTGACCATTACTACATTGGATACCCACTTGGGGTGTTCCGCTTCTCGTATGAAATCGGCGGCGAGAAGTTTGTCAACCTCTTCTCCGATGGCGAGATACCGCTCCCCACTGAATGCCCTTCTAGGCTGTACCCGCTCGGGCACATTGCAGTCATCGTTCAAACGATGAACCATAATCTTCGGGTCTATGCCCGGCATATCCGCATGTGTCCATGCGAAGACATCTTTGTATTCTCTAAGGAAGTGGGCCATCGGCGGACAATTGAGCACCGATCTTGACCGTTTGGTCGGGCTTAGCAATGTCCAGGACTATCGTGACGAGGTCGTCATGGGTTTCCACGCGACAGCGCTCGGTCTCGTCGCGCTGGTCCAATTCTCCGAAGGTCCCCCCTTCGTCATGTTTGCAGGGAAGCTCGTCCGAGAGCTGGTAGGTTGTGCAAATTGCCACGTTCCCTATTGGTTTGGTAACTTCTTCTTTACGGCTCGCACATGGCACGTTCGCGCCATGGCTTGATCTCCCATCATGCATGCAATCCCCTCGCTGGTTGGGAATTTTACCATGAGGTGGTAGACTGAGGTGATGGCTTTTAAACCGACGAGGGTCGGTCGACCGATAATCATGTTATACGTCGTCGGTTCACTCACGATCAAGAAAGTCACAATTCGAGTGACTTCCGGACCACCCCGGGTTCCGAAGGTTACGGGGAGATCGATCGACCCTTCCGTCCAAACCTTTTCTCCTGAAACCCGTATAGGGGGGTGCGGATCAGGGCGAGCCTCGCTCCGTCGAGTTTCATTCGATCAAGCGCCGATTGGTAAATTATATCCACCGCACTTCCGTTGTCAATTAGGATGCGCTGGACCTTATTGTTAGCCACCGTGGCAGACACAACCAAGACATCGCTATGCGGGTGCAAAATTCTTTTCGCCTCATCCTCGGTGAAGCGAATTTCTTCAAACGGAGTCGGTGGGGGGGTGACCTGAGTGAGGTTAACGCCACTCTTGATTCTCTCGTTTGTCACCGCCCTTAGGTATTTTTTCCTTTGGTTGCTTGATTCGTCACATTGGGGCCCTCCAGTAATCGTTCTCACGATGTTCATTTCAGGATTTTCGGGCTCGCTGCTAATAGTGGCGACGGCGGCGGCCTTTTCCTTTATCAGCTTATTACTCTGATTCGGAAGACGTTCCTCCGGGACAGCTACCCCTGCGGCCCGCATGACAAACTCTTTGAGTTTCCCATCCTGGATCAGGGCTTCTATCTGTCGTTTTAGCTGAAAACAATCGGCAGTCATGTGTCCATGATCTCGATGGTACTCACAAAATTTACTTTTATCTCGCATCGCGGGACCCTTCCTCAACGGCGTCGGGGACCCGAGTTTATCTCGATGTAGGGCCAAGATCCGGGCTGGAGACGTATTGAGAGGGGTGAGGATTTCCCCCCGAAACTGGTCGACGAAAGGTTTCCTTGATCTGGGAGAGGGTTCCGCGCGGTTATTCCTTCCGCGCTTCCCTCGAGTTTCAGGCCTTTCGTCGGGACGGTTGCGCCCTGAGCGCCCATCGCCTTTCCTACAGCTTAGGTAATCCTCTATCCCCATGTGCGTCCTGGCGCATGCCATAAGCTCAGCCATGTCTCGCGGGGTCTTTCCCACAATCGATTTTAAGAAATCGCTAGGCTCGGCACCCTCGGTGATGGCGACTATGGCATCCCGATCGTCGAAGTCTTCGACTTTATGGGATTCTTCCGTGAATCGGGCCAAATACTGACGGAGGCTCTCGTCCGATTTTTGTTTGATCGTCCATAGGTATGATTTAGATTTTTTCTGTGCCACAAGTGTGGCAAATCGAGCCAGGAAAGCCTCCCGAAGGGCTTGGAAAGATCCGATGCTGCCAGGTTTCAGGCTCCTGAACCATTCAAAGCTTGACCCCGTCAATGTCAAACTGAACGCCTGGCAGAGAGTCGCGTCTGACAATCCTTGCATCAACATCCACGTCTCGTAATGTTGGATGTGGAAGTTGGGGTCGGAGCGTCCGTCATAAGACGGGATGGTGGGGAGCTTAAATCCCCTTCCCGGCGGTTGTGCTAGCACTACCGCCGCGAAAGGCGAGTATGAACCCTCCAGACCGTTGTAAGGTCTGGAGCCCCCCGAGCCTGCTCCTCGGAGCTCGATGATTTGATTCTGGAGTCCCTGAATCATTGTCATCATCTCGAGACCGATGGCGGTTCCCGCGATGGGCCCCACCGGCGTTGGCCCTTGCCGCTCATTAGATCCTTGATCCATGAGGTTGGGAGGAGGGTTCCCGAGGGTTGTGGCCCCCGCCGCAGCCCGACGGGCGTTCAACTTCCTTCTCAAATCTTCCTCTTGAGGACCCCTCCGCGAGTTAAGGCGAACCCTGAGATCCTCCCCCGAAGGGTGCGAAGGCCTCGCCGTCGGCGGGCGACCTTCGCGATGGATCTCATGGCTTTCCGCACCATCGTCGCCCCGTCGGGACTGCGCACGCCGCGGACGCCTAAATCGCCTGCCCTGGGAAGCGTTACCGCTTCCCGGCACTCGCGGGTTACTGGACCCCTCAAGTTTTGAACCCATTCGTCCTCGGCTAGCCGAGGATCCCAACGGAGCGTCGCTCATGTGGGCCAAAGGCGAGGGAGTGAAAGTTTGACTCGTGTCCGTCTCCGGGATTACATCGTTTCCGATGTAATCCTCATCTTGGGTCGAGTTAGCCTCTTCCTCGTATCCAAGGAGGTTAACAAGCAAACCCTTGTTCACTCCCGGCCGCGCCAAGAGTTTCGCCAATCGGCGGTTAGTCTCGTCTCGCAGGTCGTCCCCGCCGTCGTGAACGACCGGATTGACGCCTTCGATCCCCCTTGCGGGAGCTTGCGGCCTTGCCTCTCGGTGAGGCAATTGCCGGAATTCGTACCGCGAGCCGGCGGCTCGGACGATAGGGTTGCTCGATCGAGCATCCGCATGAGTCGCGGGAACGCTACTCATTTCGTATGAAAAATAAGGAAATAGATGGAAATAGAGAAATGTGGGTTGGGCGAATTTTAAGGTCAAAAATCACCCCTCCTTCTAGCGCCAAAATGTTGTCGCTGAAATTTGGACAACGTTTCGAGACCTAAGCGGTCAGATCCTCGCTCGGAGCGGGTGACCCTCGCTTCGGCCTGAGCGTGTCGGATCCGGTGTCCCGGATCGTCTCTTAGCTGTCGTGCGGTCTTCGAGTCCTTCTGTTATCTGAAAAGAGTAAACAGATGTGAACTGAGAAGGGAAAACAGAGGGGGGTCCTCTATTTACCTCTCCGACGCTCAACATTAGTATAATGTGGGCGGAGTTTGCAGGATGACGAGGAGGGATCGATGAGATCGAGCGAGACGGGGATACTAGGATCACTGGCGTCTCAGAGCTCGGATCTCGGATCTTTAGGGAGTATTCTTCCGGTCGGGAGAGAATATCCGAAATACCTCACGTGGGAGTATGATATGTATATAGGGAATAAGGGAGAAAGTGTCTATTTTTCGTCCCTAGAGCTTACCTCTGCGTGGAGAGCATCCAAGGCTACTTATAGCCACGGGTGTAGCCTTGTGGCCGAGTGGGGGAGCCTCTGGGCGTCGGTGGCCGGCCAGGTCCCTCCCATGGGTCGGGAAGGCCGGCCAGGTCCCTCCCCTAAGTGGGGAAGGCCGGCCAGGTCCCTCCCTCGGGGGAGGAAGGCCGGCCAGGCCCCTCCCCTAGGTGGGGAAGGCCGGCCAGGTCCTTTCCTCGGGTGAGGAAGGCCGGCCAGGCCCCTCCCCTAGGTGGGGAAGGCCGGCCAGGTCCCTCCCTCGGGTGAGGACGGCCGGCCAGGTCCCTCCCTCGGGTGGGGAAGGCCGGCCAGGCCCCTCTCATGGGAGAGGGTGGCCGGCCGGGCCCCTCCCCTGCGCGACGGTGGTCGGTCAGGTGTGCGAAGGTGGGTCTCGGTCGTCTCGGAGAAGGCGTCTCCCCTTCGCGCCTCGGATATAATCGTGGATGTATATATTTAACACTATCGCCGGAAATACGGCAACAACAGTTACCTTTTTTACAAGTTAAAGTTGCATTTTGACAAGTTAAAGTTAAGTATTTACGATTTAAAGTTGCGTTTTGAGAAGTTAAAGTTACATTTGAACAAGTGAAAGTACTTTTCTTCAAGTTAAAGTTACATTTTGAAAAGTTCAAGTATGTATTTTATAATTTAAAGTTACGTTTTGACAAGTTAATCTATGTTTTTACAAGTTAAATTACGTGATTTACAAATTAAAGTCACGTTTTGACAAGTTCAAGTTACGTTTTTCAAGTTAAGGTTACGTTTTTACATATTAAAGTTATGTTTTGACAATTTAAAATCCGTTTTTTTCAAGTTAAAGTTACATTTTGACAAGTTAAAGTAACATTTTGACAAGTTAAAGTACGTTTTCACACATTAAAGTTACGTTTTTACAAGTTAAGTTTACATTCTTACAATTTAAAGTTACGTTTTGACAAGTTCAAGTTACGTTTTGACATGTAACAGTTACTTTTTTACAAGTTAAAGTACGTTTTTTACAAGTTAAAGTTACATTTTTACAAGTTAAAGTTACAATTTGACAAGTTAAAATTGCGGTTTGACAAGTTAATGTTTCATTTTGAAAATTAAATGTTTCATTTTGACAAGATAAAGTTATGTTTTGACAAGTAAAAGTTACGTTTTGATTAGTTAAAGTTACCTTTTCTACAAGTTAAAGATGCGTTTTGACAAGTTAAAGTTACGTATTTATGAGTTAAAGTTGCGTTTTAAGAAGTTAAAGTTTCGTTTTGACAAGTTAAAGTTACATTTTGACAAGTTAATGTTTCGTTTTGACTAGATAAAGTTACATTTTGACAATTTAAAGTTACGTATTTTACAATTTAAAGTTTCATTTTGAAAAGATAAAGTTAATTACGACAAGTTAAAGTTACGTTTTGACAATTTAAAGTTACGTTTTTTAAAAGTTAACGTTACGCGTTGACAAGTTAAAGTTATGTTTTCACAAGTTAAAGTTACGTTTTAAGAAGTTAAAGTTACATTTTGACAAGTTAAAGTATATCTTTTACTAGGTAGTGTTATGTTTTCAAAAGTTCAAGTTACGTTTTCAACAGTGAAAGTTATGTTTTGACAAGTTAAAGTACGTTTTTGACAATTTAAAGTTACGTTCTGAAACATTAAAATTACGTTTAGACAAATTAAAGTATGTTTTGACAAGTTAAAGTTACGTTTTAATAAGTTCAAGTATGTGTTTTACAAGTTAAAGTTACGTTTTTACAAGTTAAAGTCACGTTTTTACAAGTTAAATTACGTGATTTACAAGTTAAAGTTACGTTTTGACAAGTTCAAGTTACGTTTTGACAAGGTAAAGTAAGTTTTTTACAACTTAAAGTAACATTTTGACAAGTTAAAGTTACGTTTTGACAAGTGAAAGTTACGTTTTTACAGGTTAAAGTACGTTTTTTACAAGTTAAAGATACGTTTTGACAAATTAAAGTTACGGTTGACAAGTTCAAGTGTGTTTTTTTCAAGTTAAAGTTACGTTTTGACAAGTTCAAGTATGTTTTTTACAAGTTAAAGTTACGTTTTGACAAGTTAAAGTTACGTTTTTACAAGTTAAATTATGTGATTTACAAGTTAAAGTTACGTTTTGACAAGTTCAAGTTACGTTTTTCAAGTTAAAGTTACTTTTTTACATGTTAAAGTTATGTTTTGACAATTTAAAGTATGGTTTTTACAAGATAAAGGTACGTTATAACAAGTTAACGTTACGTTTTGACAAGGTAAAGTAAGTTTTTTAAAACTTAAAATATCGTTTTGACAATTTAATGTTACGTTTTGACAAGTTAAAGTTACGTTCTGACAAATTATATTTACGTTTTGACAAATTAAAGTACTTTTTTTACAAGTTAAAGTTACGTTTTGACAGGTTAAAGTATGTTTTTCGTAGTTAAAGTTACGTTTTGAAAACTTAAAGTTACGTTTTTACAAGTTAAACTACGTTTTTACAAGTTAAACTACGTTTTTACAAGTTTAAGTTACGTTTATACAAGTTAAAGTTACGTTTTGACAAGATAAAGTAAGTTTTTTATATTTGATAGTTACGTTTTGGCAAGTTAAAGTTATTTTTGACAAATAAAAGTACGTTTTTTACAAGTTAAAGTTACGTTTTGACAAGTTAAAGTTACGTTTTGACAAGTAAAAGTACATTTTTTACAAGTTAAAGTTACGTTTTTACAAGTTAAATTACGTGATTTACAAGTTCAAGTTACGTTTGACAAGTTCAAGTTACGTTTTGACATTTTAAAGTTATGTTTTTATAAGTTAAAGTACGGTTTTTCAAGTTAAAGTTACGTTTTGACAAGTTAAAGTAGATTTTTTACAAGGTAAAGTTACGTTTTTAAAAGTTCAAAATACGTTTTCGCAAGTGAAAGTTATTTCTTGACAAGTTAAAGTACGTTTTGAAAAGTTAAAGTTACGTTGTGAAATATTAAAGTTACGTTTAGACAAGATAAAGTACGTTTTGATATATTAAAGTTACGTTTTTACAAGTTAAAGTTCGTTTTTTCAAGTTAAAGTACGTTTTTTCAAGTTAAAGTTACGTTTTGGCAAGTTAAAGTTTATTTTTTACCAGGTAAAGTTACGTTTTGAAAAGTTCAAGTTACGTTTTCACAAGTGAAAGTTATGTTTTGACAAGTTAAATTACGTGATTTACAAGTATATGTTACGTTTTGACATGTTAAAGTTACGTTTTTACAAGTTGAAATATGTTTTGACAAGTTAAAGTTACGTTTTGACAAGTTAAAGTTACGTTTTTTACAAGTTAAATTAAGTGATTTACAAGTTAAAGTTACGTTTTAACAAGTTTAAGTTATGTTTTGAAATGTTAAAGTATATTTTTAACAAGGTAAAGTTACGTTTGGACAAGTTCAAGTTACGTTTTCACAAGTAAAAGTTATGTTTAAACAAGTTAAAGTACGTTTTGACAAGTTCAAGTATGTTTTTTACAAGTTAAAGTTACGTTTTGACAAGTTCATGTTACGTTTTGTCAAATTAAATTACTTTTTTTACAAGTTAAAGTTACGTTTTGACAAGTGAAACGTACGTTTTGACAAGTTAAAGTTACGTGTTTACAAGTTAAAGTACGTTTTTTAGAAGTTAAAGATACGTTTTTACAAGTTAAAGTTACGTTTTACAAGTTAAATTACGTTTTTGACAAATTCAAGTTACGTTTTGACAAGTTCAAGTTACGTTTTGACAAATTCAAGTAACATTTTATCAAGTGAAAGTACTTTTTTCCAAGTTAGAGTTACGTTTTGACAAGTTCAAGTATATTTTTTACAAGTTAAAGTAACGTTTTGACAAGTTAAAGTTACGTTTTTACAAGTTAAATTACGTGATTTACATGTTAAAGTTACGTTTTGACAAGTTAAAATTACACTTTTTAGAAGTTAAAGTTACGTTTTGACAAGTTAAAGTTACATTTTAACAAGTTATAGTTATATTTTTTACAAGTTAAAGTTACGTTTTGACAAGTTAAAGTTACATTTTTTAAAGTTAAAGTTCTGTTTTGAAGAGTTAAAGTTACATTTTGACGAGTAGCAGATATGATTTTATAAGTTAAAGTTACATTTTTACAAGTTAAAGTTACATTTTAACAAGTTAAAGTTACACTTTTTAGAAGTTAAAGTTACGTTTTGACAAGTTAAAGTTACATTGTGACAAGTTATAGTTACGTTTTTTACAAGTTAAAGATACGTTTTTACAAGTTTAAGTCACATTTTGTAAAGTTAAAGTTCCGTTTTAAAGAGTTAAAGTTACATTTTGACATGTTGAAGATACGGTTTTATAAGTTAAAGTTATGTTTTGATAAGTTAAAGTTACATTTTGACAAGTTAAAGTTACACTTTTTACAAGTTAAAGTTACGTTTTGACAAGTTAAAGTTACATTTTTACAAGTTATAGTTACGTTTTTTATAAGTTAAAGTTACATTTTGACAAGTTACAGTTACATTTTGTAAAGTTAAAGTTACGTTTGAAGAGTAAAAGTTACATTTTGACAAGTTAAAGTTGCGATTTGACAAGTTAAAGTTATATTTTGACATTTTAAAGTTACATTTTGCCAAGTTAAAGTTACATTTTAACAAGTTAAAGTTACGTTTTGACAAGTTAAAGTTATATTTTGACAAGTTATAGTTACATTTTTTACAAGTTACAGTAACGTTTTGACAAGTTAAAGTTACATTTTGTAAAGTTAAAGTTCGGTTTTGAAGAGTTAAAGTTACATTTTGACAAGTTGAAATATGTTTTGACAAATTAAAGTTACGTTTTGACAAGTTAAAGTTACGTTTTTTACAAGTTAAATTAAGTGATTTACAAGTTAAAGTTACGTTTTAACAAGTTTAAGTTATGTTTTGACATGTTAAAGTGTATTTTTAACAAGGTAAAGTTACGTTTGGACAAGTTCAAGTTACGTTTTCACAAGTGAAAGTTATGTTTAAACAAGTTAAAGTACGTTTTGACAAGTTCAAGTATGTTGTTTACAAGTTAAAGTTACGATTGGACAAGTTCATGTTACGTTTTGTCAAATTAAATTACTTTTTTTACAAGTTAAAGTTACGTTTTGACAAGTGAAACGTACGTTTTGACAAGTTAAAGTTACGTGTTTACAAGTTAAAGTACGATTTTTAGAAGTTAAAGATACGTTTTTACAGGTTAAAGTTACGTTTTACAAGTTCAAGTTACGTTTTGACAAGGTAAAGTAAGTTTTTTACAACTTAAAGTAACATTTTGACAAGTTAAAGTTACGTTTTGACAAGTGAAAGTTACGTTTTTACAGGTTAAAGTACGTTTTTTACAAGTTAAAGATACGTTTTGACAAATTAAAGTTACGTTTTGACAAGTTCAAGTGTGTTTTTTTCAAGTTAAAGTTACGTTTTGACAAGTTCAAGTATGTTTTTTACAAGTTAAAGTTACGTTTTGACAAGTTAAAGTTACGTTTTTACAAGTAAAATTACGTGATTTACAAGTTAAAGTTACGTTTTGACAAGTTCAAGTTACGTTTTTCAAGTTAAAGTTACTTTTTTACATGTTAAAGTTATGTTTTGACAATTTAAAGTATGGTTTTTACAAGATAAAGGTACGTTTTGACAAGTTAAAGTTACGTTTTGACAAGGTAAAGTAAGTTTTTTAAAACTTAAAATATCGTTTTGACAATTTAATGTTACGATTTGACAAGTTAAAGTTACGTTTTGACAAATTATATTTACGTTTTGACAAATTAAAGTATTTTTTTTACAAGTTAAAGTTACGTTTTGACAGGTTAAAGTATGTTTTTCGTAGTTAAAGTTACGTTTTGAAAACTTAAAGTTACGTTTTTACAAGTTAAACTACGTTTTTACAAGTTTAAGTTACGTTTATACAAGTTAAAGTTACGTTTTGGCAAGATAAAGTAAGTTTTTTATATTTGATAGTTACATTTTGGCAAGTTAAAGTTATTTTTGACAAATAAAAGTACGTTTTTTACAAGTTAAAGTTACGTTTTGACAAGTTAAAGTTACGTTTTGACAAGTAAAAGTACATTTTTTACAAGTTAAAGTTACGTTTTTACAAGTTAAATTACGTGATTTACAAGTTCAAGTTACGTTTGACAAGTTCAAGTTACGTTTTGACATTTTAAAGTTATGTTTTTATAAGTTAAAGTACGGTTTTTCAAGTTAAAGTTACGTTTTGACAAGTTAAAGTAGATTTTTTACAAGGTAAAGTTACGTTTTTAAAAGTTCAAATTACGTTTTCGCAAGTGAAAGTTATTTCTTGACAAGTTAAAGTACGTTTTGAAAAGTTAAAGTTACGTTGTGAAATATTAAAGTTACGTTTAGACAAGATAAAGTACGTTTTGATATATTAAAGTTACGTTTTTACAAGTTAAAGTTCGTTTTTTCAAGTTAAAGTACGTTTTTTCAAGTTAAAGTTACGTTTTGACAAGTTAAAGTTTATTTTTTACCAGGTAAAGTTACGTTTTGAAAAGTTCAAGTTACGTTTTCACAAGTGAAAGTTATGTTTTGACAAGTTAAATTACGTGATTTACAAGTATATGTTACGTTTTGACATGTTAAAGTTACGTTTTTACAAGTTGAAATATGTTTTGACAAGTTAAAGTTACGTTTTGACAAGTTAAAGTTACGTTTTTTACAAGTTAAATTAAGTGATTTACAAGTTAAAGTTACGTTTTAACAAGTTTAAGTTATGTTTTGAAATGTTAAAGTATATTTTTAACAAGGTAAAGTTACGTTTGGACAAGTTCAAGTTACGTTTTCACAAGTGAAAGTTATGTTTAAACAAGTTAAAGTACGTTTTGACAAGTTCAAGTATGTTTTTTACAAGTTAAAGTTACGTTTGGACAAGTTCATGTTACGTTTTGTCAAATTAAATTACTTTTTTTACAAGTTAAAGTTACGTTTTGACAAGTGAAACGTACGTTTTGACAAGTTAAAGTTACGTGTTTACAAGTTAAAGTACGTTTTTTAGAAGTTAAAGATACGTTTTTACAAGTTAAAGTTACGTTTTACAAGTTAAATTACGTTTTTGACAAATTCAAGTTACGTTTTGACAAATTCAAGTTACGTTTTGACAAATTCAAGTTACATTTTGTCAAGTGAAAGTACTTTTTTCCAAGTTAGAGTTACGTTTTGACAAGTTCAAGTATATTTTTTACAAGTTAAAGTAACGTTTTGACAAGTTAAAGTTACGTTTTTACAAGTTAAATTACGTGATTTACAAGTTAAAGTTACGTTTTGACAAGTTCAAGTTACGTTTTTCAAGTTAAAGTTACGTTTTTACATGTTACAATTATGTTTTGAAAATTTAAAGTACGTTTTTTACAAGTTCAAGTTACGTTTTGACAAGGTAAAGTATGTTTTTTACAACTTAAAGTAACGTTTTGTCAATTTAAAGTTCCGTTTTGTCAATTTAAAGTTCCGTTTTGACAAGTAAAAGTTACGTTTTGACAAGTTATATTTACGTTTTGACATATTAAAGTTCTTGTTTTACAAGCTAAAGTTACGGTTTGACGAGTTAAAGTTACGTTTTTGCAAGTTAAATTACGTTATTTACAAGTTAAAGTTACGTTTGACAACTGTTGTCGCCGTTTTTCCGGCGACAGCGTTAAATATATACATCCACGTTTATATCCGAGGCGCGAAGGGGGGACGCCTTCCCCGAGACGACCGAGACCCGCCTTCGCACACCTGACCGACCACCGTCACGCAGGGGAGGGGCCCGGCCGGCCACCCTCTCCCATGCGAGGGACCTGGCCGGCCTTCCCCACCTAGGGGAGGGGCCTGGCCGGCCTTCCTCACCCGAGGGAGGGACCTGGCCGGCCTTCCCCACCTAGGGGAGGGGCCTCGCCGGCCTTCCTCACCCGAGGGAGGGACCTGGCCGGCCTTCCCCTGGCCGGCCTTCCCCACCTAGGGGAGGGGCCTGGCCGGCCTTCCTCACCCGAGGGAGGGACCTGGCCGGCCTTCCCCACCTAGGGGAGGGGCCTGGCCGGCCTTCCTCACCCGAGGGAGGGACCTGGCCGGCCTTCCCCAACTAGGGGAGGGACCTGGCCGGCCTTCCCCACCCAGGGGAGAGACCTGGCCGGCCTTCCCCACCCATGGGAGGGACCTGGCCGGCCACCGACGCCCAGAGGCTCCCCCACTCGGCCACAAGGCTACACCCGTGGCTATAAGTAGCCTTCGATGCTCTCCACGCAGAGGTAAGCTCTGGACACAAAAAATAGAAACTTTCTCCCGTATTCCCTATATACATATCATACTCCCATGTGAGGTATTTCGGATATTCTCTCCCGACCGGAAGAATACTCCCTAAAGATCCGAGATCCGAGCTCTGAGACGCCAGCGATCCTAGTATCCTCGTCTCGCTCAATCTCGTCGATCCCTCCTCGTCATCCTGCAAACTCCACCCACATTATACTAATGTTGAGCGTCGGAGAGGTAAACAGAGGACCCCCCTCTGTTTTCCCTTCTTAGTTCACATCTGTTTACTCTTTTCAGATAACAGAAGGACTCGAAGACCACACGACAGCTAAGAGACGATCCGGGACACCGGATCCGACACGCTCAGGCCGAAGCGAGGGTCACCCGCTCCGAGCGAGGATCTGACCGCTTAGGTCTCGAAACGTTGTCCAAATTTCAGCGACAACATTTTGGCGCTAGAAGGAGGGGGCTTTTGACCTTAAAGTTCACCCGACCCACATTTCTTTATCTCCATCTCTTTCTTTATTTTTCATACGAAATAAGTAGCGTTCCCGCGACTCATACGGATGCTCGATCGAGCAACCCTATCGTCCGAGCCGCCGGCTCGCGGTACGAATTCCGGCAATTGCCTCACCGAGAGGCAAGACCGCAAGCTCCCGCAAGGGGGATCGAAGGCGTCAATCCGGTCGTTCACGACGATGGGGACGACCTGCGAGACGAGACTAACCGTCGATTGGCGGAACTCTTGGCGCGGCCGGGAGTGAACAAGGGTTTGCTTGTTAACCTCCTTGGATACGAGGAAGAGGCTAACTCGACCCAAGATGAGGATTACATTGGAAACGATGTAATCCCGGAGACGGACACGAGTCAAACTTTCACTCCCTCGCCTTTGGCCCACATGAGCGACGCTCCGTTGGGATCCTCGGCTAGCCGAGGACGAAACTTGAGGGGTCCAGTCACCCGCGAGTGCCGGGAAGCGGTAACACTTCCCAGGGCAGGCGATTTAGGCGTCCGCGGCGTGCGCAGTCCCTACGGGGCGACGATGGTGCAGAAAGCCGTGAGGTCCGCCGCGAAGGTTGCCCGCCGACGGCGAGGCCTTCGCACCCTTCGGGGGAGGATCTCAGGGTTCGCCTTAACTCGCGGAGGGGTCCTCAAGAGGAGGATTTGAGAAGGAAGTTGAACGCCCGTCGAACTGCGGCGGGGGCCACAACCCTCGGGAACCATCCTCCCAACCTCATGGATCAAGGATCTAATGAGCGGCAAGGGCCAACGCCGGTGGGGCCCATCGCGGGAACCGCCAACGGTCTCGAGATGATGACGATGATTCAGGGACTCCAGAATCAAATCATCGAGCTCCGAGGAGCAGGCTCGGGGGGCTCTAGACCTTACAACGGTCTGGAGGGTTCATACTCGCCTTTCGCGGCGGCAGTGCTAGCACAACCGCCGGGAAGGGGATTTAAGCTCCCCACCATCCCGTCTTATGACGGACGCTCCGATCCCAACTTCCACATCCAACATTACGAGACATGGATGCTGATGCAAGGGTTGTCGGACGCGACTCTCTGCCAGGCGTTCAGTTTGACATTGACAGGATCAAGCTTTGAATGGTTCAGGAGCCTAAAACCTGGCAGCATCGGATCTTTCCAAGCCCTTCGGGAGGCTTTCCTAGCTCGGTTTGCCACACTTGTGGCACAGAAAAAATCTAAATCGTACCTATGGACGATCAAACAAAAATCGGACGAGAGTCTCCGTCAATATTTGGCCCGATTCACGGAAGAGTCCCATAAAGTCGAAGACTTCGACGATTGGGACGCCATAGTCGCCATCACCGAGGGTGCCGAGCCTAGCGATTTCTTAAAATCGATTGTGGGAAAGACCCCGAGGGACATGGCCGAGCTTATGGCATGCGCCAGGACGCACATGGGGATAGAGGATTACCTAAGCTGTAGGAAGGGCGATGGGCGCTCAGGGCGCGATCGCCCCGACGAAAGGCCTGAAATTCGGGGGAAGCGCGGAAGGAATAACCGCGCAGAACCCTCTCCCAGGTCAAGGAAGCCTTTTGTCGACCAGTTTCAGGGAGAAATCCTCACCCCTCTCAACACGTCTTCGGCCCGGATCCTGGCCCTGCATCGAGATAAACTCGGGTCCCCGACGCCACTAAGGAAGGGTCCGGCGATGCGGGATAAAAGTAAATTTTGTGAATACCATCGAGATCATGGACACATGACTGCCGATTGTTTTCAGCTGAAACGACAGATAGAAGCCCTGATCCGGGATGGGAAACTCAAGGAGTTTGTCATGCGGGCCGCCGGGGTAGCTGTCCCGGAGGAACGTCTTCCGAATCAGGGTAATAAGCTGATAAAGGAAAAGGCTGCCGCCGTCGCCACTGTTAGCAGCGAGCCCGAAAATCCTGAAATGAACATCGTGAGAACGATTACAGGAGGGCCCCAATGTGGCGAATCAAGCAACCAAAGGAAAAAATACCTAAGAGCGGTGACAAACAAGAGAATCAAGAGTGGCGTTAACCTCACTCGGGTCACCCCCCCACCGACTCCGTTTGAAGAAATTCGCTTCACCGAGGATGAGGCGAAAAGAATTTTGCACCCGCATAGCGATTCCTTGGTTGTGTCAGCCACGGTGGCTAACAACAAGGTCCAGCGCATCCTAATTGACAACGGAAGCGCGGTGGATATAATCTACCAATCGGCGCTTGATCGAATGAAGCTCGACGGAGCGAGGCTCGCCCCGATCCGCACCCCCCTATACGGGTTTTCAGGAGAAAAGGTTTGGACGGAAGGGTCAATCGAACTCCCCGTAACCTTCGGAACCCGGGGTGGTCCGGAAGTCACTCGAATCTTGACTTTCTTGATCGTGAGTGAACCGACGACGTATAACATGATTATCGGTCGACCGACCCTCGTCGGTTTAAAAGCCATCACCTCAGTCAACCACCTCATGGTGAAATTCCCAACCAGCGAGGGGATTGCGTGCATGATGGGAGATCAAGCCATGGCGCGAACGTGCCATGTGCGAGCCGTAAAGGAAGAAGTTACCAAATCAACAGGGAATGCGGCAATTTGCACAACCTACCAGCTCTCGGACGAGCCTCCCTGCAAACCTGAGGAAGGGGGGACCTTCGTAGAATTGGACCAGCGCGACGAGACCGAGCGCCGTCGCGTAGAAACCCACGACGACCTCGTCACGATAGTCCTGGACATCGCTAAGCCTGACCAAACGGTCAAGATCGGTGCTCAATTGTCCGCCGAGGAGCGGGAATCGATGGCCCACTTCCTTAGAGAGTACAAAGATGTCTTTGCATGGACACATGCGGATATGCCGGGCATAGACCCGAAGATTATGGTGCATCGTTTGAACGACGACTGCAACGTACCCGAGCGGGTACAGCCTAGAAGGGCATTCAGTGGGGAACGGTATCTCGCCATCGGGGAAGAGGTTGACAAACTTCTCGCCGCCGATTTCATACGAGAAGCGGAACACCCCAGGTGGGTATCCAATGTAGTGATGGTCAAAAAGCCAAACGGGAAGTGGCGCATTTGCATAGATTATAAAGATCTTAACAAAGCCTGCCCGAAGGATAGCTTTCCACTCCCCCGGATTGAGCAACTCGTGGACGCAACAGCGGGCCATGAGCTGCTCAGCTTCATGGATGCCTACTGAGGCTATAACCAGATCCGGATGCATGAGAGTGACCAAATCAAGACGACCTTTGTGACCAACAAAGGTCTCTACTGCTACAAGGTAATGCCGTTCGGCCTCAAGAACGCTGGCGCAACCTACCAGCGATTGGTCAACCGAATGTTTGCCGAGCATATCGGAAAAACCATGGAAGTCTACGTGGACGACATGTTGGTAAAAAGCCGATTGGCTTCAAACCACATCCGCGACCTGAAGACTATGTTTCAAATCCTCCGCCAATACGGGATGAAGTTAAACCCCAACAAATGCACCTTCGGGGTAGAATCGGGAAAGTTCCTCGGCTACATGGTTAGCAGGCGAGGAATTGAAGCCAACCCTGAGAAAATCGCCGCCATACTTGGGATGAAGTCTCCCACAAAACCCAAAGAGGTCCAAAGCCTGGCAGGTAGGGTCGCGGCTCTAGCTAGATTTGTTTCCAAGGCGACCGATAGGTGCCAACCATTTTTTCAGGCGTTGAAGTTGAGGGGCGGATTCGAATGGACATCCGAATGCGAGAAGGCATTTTGCGAAATGAAGGCTTACTTCGCAGCACCCCCGTTCTTGTCGAAACCCAAGGACCATGAGCCTCTCGTGCTCTACCTCGCAGTGTCCGAAAGGGCCACGAGTGCGGTCCTTATCCGTGAGGAAGGGCAAGGACAATGGCCGGTGTATTATGTCAGCAAGGCCCTCCTAGACGCTGAGACCCGGTATCCTGAGATCGAGAAATTGTCGCTCGCACTCGTCATGAGCGCCAGGAAACTACGCCCGTATTTCCAGGCACACCAGATAGTCGTGCGGACCGGTCATCCGATCGAAAAGGCACTACAAAGAGGATCCTCGACGAGGATGGCCATATGGTCACAGGAACTTAGCGAGTACGGGGTACAGTTCCGACCGCGAAACGCCATCAAAGGTCAGGCCCTAGCAGATTTTGTGGCAGAATTTACGGCGGGAATCGAGAATGAAGGCGAAGCCCTCACGCCAACACCTCCAAAAAAGAGAGGCCCTGGCCCATCCGGGCCAGCGTGGGTGTTGTGCGTCGACGGCGCATCAAACGCTCAAGGGGCCGGGGCCGGAGTGATTCTAACCAACCCTGACGGGAAAAAATTAAAATACGCGTTGCGCTTCGAATTCAAAGCCTCCAACAACGAGGCAGAATACGAGGCCCTAATAGTAGGTTTAGAGCTCGCTCACCGACTCGGCGCAGAAAACTTGCACATCTTTTGCGACTCGCAATTGATCGTGAATCAAGTCAAAGGCGAATTCGCCGCCAAGGAGCCAAACATGATGGCTTATTTGGCGAAAACCCGAAAGAACCTAGAAGCGATAGCTTGGTTCGAGATCGTTCAAATCCCCAGAGAGGAGAACGCCGAGGCAGATGCTCTAGCACGACTCGCTTCGGGCATAGATCCGAGCGAGGATGGAGAAGTCCCGATTGAGATTCTAACCAGGCCTTACATCTCGAGAAGCGATGTAGGGATGGTCAGTAACTCGTCGGCTATGTCTTGGTTGACACCCCTAAAAAACTACATAGCAAAGGGAGTCACTCCAGAGAATAACGAAGAGGCCAGGA
Source organism: Urtica urens (assembly GCA_958296335.1). NCBI lineage: Eukaryota > Viridiplantae > Streptophyta > Magnoliopsida > Rosales > Urticaceae > Urtica > Urtica urens. Next base: position 17,136,689 of record OY282526.1, read on the forward strand.
AACTGAAACATTTGGCGTCAAAGTATACGATGCGCGGAGACGTGCTATACAAGAGGGGCTACTCGATGCCTCTCCTTCGCTGTCTCGACAACGACGAAGCGAGACGAGCCATGATAGAAGTCCACGAAGGACTATGTGGAAATCACGCGGCAGGACAGTCAATGGCCATGAAGCTTCTAAAGTTAGGCTACTTTTGGCCAACTTTGAAGAAAGACGCCCATGACTGGTCCCGACAATGCGATAAGTGCCAAAGGTTCGCCCGTGTTCCCAGACAACCCCCGGCGCCGCTGTGCCCGATCGTCGTTCCCCGACCATTCACTAAGTGGGGAATCGATTTGATCGGTGAATTACCCACGGCTCCGAGGCAGCTCCGATTCGTCATAGTTGCGATCGACTACTTCACCAAGTGGGTTGAAGCCGAGCCACTGGCAAAGATCACGGAGGCGAACACAACAAACTTCATATGGAAGAGCATAATATGCCGCCACGGTATCCCGGAATCGATCGTGACCGATAATGGCCGACAATTCGACAACGCGCGATTGCGCGAGATATGCGAACAACTTGGGATCAGTAAAACATACTCCTCCCCAAGGCACCCCCAGGCTAACGGCCAAGTGGAGGCGACAAACCGTACGATAAAAGAAAATTTGAAGAAGAAACTGGAAACCCGAAAGGGCGCGTGGGCAGACGAATTACCCTTCGTGTTATGGGCATATCGCACCACGGCGCGAAACGCGATGGGGGAAACCCCGTTCTCTTTGACATTCGGTGTGGAGGCCGTGGTCCCGATAGAGACTACGCTCCCCACGTTCCGAATGGAGGTCTTCGACGAAAAAGAAAACGAGGAAGCCATAAGAGCAAACCTCGACCTAATCGACGAAAAGAGGGCCGACGCACTCGCGCGCCTAACAGCCCAAAAAAGAAAGGTCGAACGTTACTACAACGCAAGGGTTAAACCTCGGAGCTTCCCCGACGGCAGCCTGGTTTTGAGGAAAGTGTTCCCAAATACCAAGGTACAAGGGGCTGGTGTGCTAGGCCCAACCTGGGAAGGTCCGTACCGAGTTCGGAAAGCCATTCACAAAGGCACATACGAACTAGAAAACATGTACGGGCTCGCATTCACACACCCTTGGAACGCCGAACATTTGAAAATGTATCACGCATGAAGGCCAAGCGAAGTGCGAAATTTCCAACTAATGTAAACACAAAGCCACGATTGTCGTAATTCAATAAGTGTATCCATTTGAACATCGAATAAAAAATCGTTTTGTGTCATCATATTGGTTATTTTCCCGCTGTAAGTTCCTAGAAATAATAGCTATTATCCCTAAAAACTTGGGGGGCTGGAGGTGAACCCAACAAAACCATAACGGTTTGCACTCGAGAAAATCAAAGGCCCGCAAAGCCGCGGGGTACGAACCCCGTGGCCGGAGAAATCTCCACCAAAAACCAGTAACAAGGCAACAACCTTGCATCTGGGCGTCCATGGATTTGAAGAAGGTTGGCAAACCCCGATCGACACACAACCGGGCCAATGTCAATACCCAATCCTAAGGGGTAAAACGAATACCCTAGAGATGAATGCGCGCGACGCCAATAAGGCAAATCGTAAACCAACGTCACAAGTGGACGAGTCATCGATCGAGCCAAATCTCGGGATTCCCCCATCGTAGAGTCAAGATGTAAGCCGACAGGCCATCGTCGAAAGCTCACGAACAAAGAAGCTCAAAACACGGCTGGAAGTAAAAAATGCCCAAAACCGAAGAATGCGAGCTCGGATGTCGCCAAGGAAGCAAGGCGTAAGTGAATGAGACATTGACCGTCCCTCGAAACACAAACGTGCCCAAGAGGAAAGTCGGACGTGTTACCGAACAAGTCTCCCACCATCGACCACGCAATACACGCGACATGCCGTTAGCGCTAGTTGCCGGCCATAGTAAGCCGACGACGGCAAAAGAAATTCCCGATCATCGACCGGCCCTCGCCGAAGGGGCCCGTCGTAAATCGAAGGACCCGAGCGTCTTGGAAACTAACAATCAAAAACTTCAAGCAACACAAGAATCGCAAAAGAAACCAACGCGAACCCGCGGGGTATTTCGTTCGATAAAGTGAAGATTGCGAGAAGATTGCGAGAAAGTAAATGTCACAAAGAATGGAAAGCCTCAAAACATCCAAAATGAGTCAGGTAAATTAGAAGAAAGATGCGCTAAACACAGGCGCAGACAAGACAAAAACACTAATCGGAGCCGAAGTCAAGCTGCTCCTCGCCGGGGCCCGCGCTCGGGTGAGAAGGGGATGTACCCACCGAGGACTGCGTAGTCTCGGTGGGACGCCGGCCACCGCGATCGCCAAAGCCCGCGTCGCCCTCGATCGGAGGGAACATGGCATCGAAGAATGCGAAAGACACTTCGCGGGGTTTGTTCTCGGCGACAATAGCATCCCGGACGCGGACGGCCGCGGCGTGTCGGGCCTCGTATACCGCGACTTCCCAGTCATCCTTCAGACGCTCTTTGATGCGCACGGCTTCATCGCGGTCGTCGACGACGGCTTGCATCTCCGCCAAGAGGGCGTCGTTCTCCTCAACGGCTTTCAGGTGGGCAGCCTCGCTCATAGCTAGCCGACCGCGGACGGAAACAAGGTCGGCATCGCGAGAGGCCAAGGCCTTCTTCATCGCTTGCTTTCCGCTAGGAAGGCGCTCGCGGATCGCTCCACTTGCTCCCTCGAGGCCCTCTCCTCCGCGAATTTCGCCTCGGCCGCGTCCCGACTAGAAATAGCCTTGGCCAACGCCTCTTTCAACCCTCGTTCACGGCGAGCGGCCTCCTCCATCACAAGCTCCATCCGCTCGCAGCGCGCCAAAGCCTGCAGCGCAACAACAAATTAGCATGTCATAGAGAGGAAAAACACGAAATGAGAGGCGCGCGAATGACTAACCTTCCGCGCATCGCGAGTCCCCTGTCGGAAGAGTTCCATATCGCTGACGACGACGAGCTCCTTAAAGCACTTGGGGGACGAGTCCGCGAGGCCCCGAGCGCTCCGATCCTTCAAGTCGTTCGCTTCGGCGAGATAGAGCGACCCGCCGCCACCAGTAGAGGTCGCTTCCACCAATCTTCGAGAACCCGACGGCGCATCGCTCGCCGAGGATACGGCGGGGCGTTTCCGCGGAGGGCCGCTACTCCCTCCTTCTTGAGGTGCCGACGAGGGTTGAGATTCCGGTCGCTCTCGTGACGGGCTCGGCCGCCTCGCAGCATGAGCCTCGCGCGGAGGTGGCGAGGTCGTAACGCCTCCTCGAGGTCGTCGACGAGAACCGCCTAACGAAAGAGCAACCAAGTTAGTAGGCAAAAGTGAACGACACAATAAGGGGTACCTCGTACCGCTACATCGATCGGCCGGAAGGACTTCTTCGTCGGGCTCTGAGTCCGAATCGTTCCGCCCTCGGCCGCGTGCTCGGGGGAACTGAGGAGTAGTCGAAACGAACCACCCTGTGATTGCCATAGTATCGGGCGACGCGAAAATCGAAGCCTGACGACGGACAGACGGGAGACGATGGACGACTCTGCCAAGCTCCGTAAATTCTGGGTCGGCGGCCGAATCTGGGATCCTCGCGGGCCCAAACTCAAGAGGGGCCGAGCCGAACGCGGACTCCGAAACCCACACCCAAGGGTATCGGTACTTGGTGGGCACATTGGTAACCACGGCAAACTGCTTGGCATGGTACGCCCGGTACGACCCGGCCCTATTCGACCCTTCCACGATCGATAGAAATTCCAAGAACTCCTCGGCCGTGACCGCCCTCTTCCATTCTCGAAAGAACATCATATGGCAGGCGGCCACCATCCGATAGAACGAGGGTAGAATTTGGGCTGCGTGCACCTCAAGTCGACGACGAACCTCCGCCCACGCCGTCGGGGCTCCCGATCCAGCCAGATCCGCGCGCCTCCGCCCGAGGCGTGTCCCCCGGGGCACCACGCGCGCGTCTGTGGACGTCTCCGCCAGCCCTAGCACGTGCGCTCGCACGACCAGCCGCGCCTCGCCCTACCGCGCCGCCATTTCCGTGCCCGAGGGACCTCGCCCAGGGATCCGCCGCCACGCCACGAGCAGATCCGGCGCCGCCCTCACAGCCAAGGGCCGCAGACCCATCGGCGGTCCCCGAGGCCACCTCCCACTCGCCCGCGCCCCCAAGGACAGACCTGGGAACGCTCCGCCGGCGATCTGTCGCCGTCGCGCCCTGCGCGAACCCGGGCTCGCCCTCGCCCCTGGTCGCCGCCGAGCCCTCCTCGCCGGTAACCCCTGAAGTCCCTCCGACCTCACGCCCCTCGCCAAGCAAGGCCCCTTTGCCGGGCTGTTCACCGGCCAGGGCCTCCGCCCTTACCTCCGGCGTCGCGATTCCGTCGGCGGCCATCCACGCGTCAAGGTCGTCGTCGTCAAAGAAGAGAGAGAGAGAGGATTCGGGATTTGGGGAAAAGGGTAAATTGGGGATTGAAAAAGTATTGCTCCCAGGCGAGGATAAAAAGGAACCAACGAAGTCGTCAACGGACCCGTCATCCACGTCAAACGGCACGGGGTCCATGACGCAACACAAGAAAGAAAAAGAAAAATATAATAAATTAGAGGTTAGGGTGCTTATAAAGCTACCTGATCTCCTCCACCCCCGGGGAGGTTCCTTGGAACGCTGCCCTCCGGCCCGGCCCGTCGGTGAGCGCCCGATCTTGGGTACGGAACGCCCGTCGGAAGGCGCCACTTCTGAGTTCGATCTCGATCTCAAGTTCGACATCAAACTCGGGGGGCTAATGTTGTCGCCGTATTTCCGGCGACAGCGTTAAATATATACATCCACGTTTATATCCGAGGCGCGAAGGGGGGACGCCTTCCCCGAGACGACCGAGACCCGCCTTCGCACACCTGACCGACCACCGTCACGCAGGGGAGGGGCCCGGCCGGCCACCCTCTCCCATGAGAGGGACCTGGCCGGCCTTCCCCACCTAGGGGAGGGGCCTGGCCGGCCTTCCTCACCCGAGGGAGGGACCTGGCCGGCCTTCCCCACCTAGGGGAGGGGCCTCGCCGGCCTTCTCACCCGAGGGAGGGACCTGGCCGGCCTTCCCCTGGCCGGCCTTCCCACCTAGGGGAGGGGCCTGGCCGGCATTCCTCACCCGAGGGAGGGACCTGGCCGGCCTTCCCCACCTAGGGGAGGGGCCTGGCCGGCCTTCCTCACCCGAGGGAGGGACCTGGCCGGCCTTCCCCACCTAGGGGAGGGACCTGGCCGGCCTTCCCCACCCAGGGGAGAGACCTGGCCGGCCTTCCCCACCCATGGGAGGGACCTGGCCGGCCACCGACGCCCAGAGGCTCCCCCACTCGGCCACAAGGCTACACCCGTGGCTATAAGTAGCCTTCGATGCTCTCCACGCAGAGGTAAGCTCTGGACACAAAAAATAGACACTTTCTCCCGTATTCCCTATATACATATCATACTCCCATGTGAGGTATTTCGGATATTCTCTCCCGACCGGAAGAATACTCCCTAAAGATCCGAGATCCGAGCTCTGAGACGCCAGCGATCCTAGTATCCTCGTCTCGCTCAATCTCGTCGATCCCTCCTCGTCATCCTGCAAACTCCGCCCACATTATACTAATGTTGAGCGTCGGAGAGGTAAACAGAGGACCCCCCTCTGTTTTCCCTTCTTAGTTCACATCTGTTTACTCTTTTCAGATAACAGAAGGACTCGAAGACCACACGACAGCTAAGAGACGATCCGGGACACCGGATCCGGGACACAGGTTAATGTACGTTTTTTACTAGTTTAAGATACGTTTTGACAAGTTAAAGTTATGACAAATTAAATTATGTTTTTGACAAGTTCAAGTTACGTTTTGAGAAGTTCAAGTTACATTTTGACAAGTTAAAGTTACATTTTATCAAGTAAAAGTATTTCCAAGTTAGAGTTACGTTTTGACAAGTTCAAGTATATTTTTTACAAGTTAAAGTAACGTTTTGACAAGTTAAAGTTACGTTTTTTCAAGTTAAATTACGTGATTTACACTTTAAAGTAACGTTTTGACAAGTTCAAGTTACGTTTTTCAAGTTAAAGTTACGTTTTTACATGTTACAATTATGTTTTGAAAATTTAAAGTACGATTTGACAAGTTAAAGTTACGTTTTGACAAGTTATATTTACGTTTTGACATATTAAAGTTCTTGTTTTACAAGTCAAATTTACGTTTTGACAATTTAAAGTATGTTTTTACTAGTTAAAGTTACGTTTTTTAAAAGTTAAAGTTACGTTTTGACAAATTAAAGTACGTTTTTACAAGTTAAAATTACGTTTTGATAAGTTAAATTTACGTTTTGACATGTTAAAGTATGTTTTTTACAAGCTAAAGTTACGGTTTGACGAGTTAAAGTTACGTTTTTACACGTTAAATTACGTTATTTACAAGTTAAAGTTACGTTTGACAACTTCAAGTTACGTTTTGACATGTTAAATTTAGGTTTTTACAAGTTAAAGTACTTTTTTTCAAGTTAAAGTATGTTTTTACAAGTTAAAGTTATGTTTTGAAAAGTTAAAGTACCTTTTTTTACAAATTAAAGTTACGTTTTCACAAGTTAAACTTACGTTTTGACAAGGTAAAGTAAGTTTTTATCAACTTAAAGTAACATTTTGATAAGTTAAAGTTAAGTTTTGTGAAGTTAAAGTTAAGATTTTACAAGTTAAATTACGTTTTTTTACGAGTTAAAGTTACATTTTAACAAGTTAAATTATATTTTTTACAAGGTAAAGTTACGTTTTGACAAGTTCAAGTTACGTTTTCACAAGTGAAAGTTATGTTTTGACAAGTTAAAGTACGTTTTGACAAGTTAAAGTTACGTTTTGACAAGTTCAAATATGTTTTTTACAAGTTAAAGTTACGTTTGACAAGTTAAAGTTACGTTTTGACAAATTAAAGTACTTCTTTTACAAATTAAAGTTACGATTTGACAAGTTAAAGGTACGGTTTGACAAATTAAAGTACTTTTTTACAAGTTAAAGTTACGTTTTGACAAGTTAAAGGTACGTTTTGACAAGTTAAAGTTACGTTTTTACAAGTTAAAGTATGTTTTTACTAGTTTAAGATACGTTTTGACAAGTTAAAGTTATGTACAAGTTAAATTATGTTTTTGACAAGTTCAAGCTACGTTTTGAGAAGTTCAAGTTACATTTTGACAAGTGAAAGTTACATTTTAACAAGTGAGAGTACTTTTTTTCAAGTTAAAGTTAAGTTTTGACAAGTTCAAGTATGTTTTTTACAAGTTAATATTACGTTTTGATAAGTAAATGCTCGTTTTTAACAAGTTCAAGTTACGTTTTGACATGTTAAATTTACGATTTTACAAGTTAATGTACGTTTTTTCAAGTTAAAGTTACGTTTTTACATGTTAAAGTTATGTTTTGACAAGTTAAAAAAACATTTTAACAAATTAAAGTTACGGTTTGACAAATTAAAGTACGTTTTGACAAGGTAAAGTAAGTTTTTACAAGTTAAAGTACGTTTTTTACTAGTTTAAGATACGTTTTGACAAGTTAAAGTTATGTTTTACAAGTTAAATTATGTTTTTGACAAGTTCAAGTTACGTTTTGAGAACTTCAAGTTACATTTTGACAAGTTAAAGTTACATTTTAAGAAGTGAAAGTACTTTTTTTCAAGTTAAAGTTACGTTTTGACAAGTTCAAGTATGTTTTTTACAAGTTAATATTACGCTTTGACAAGTAAATGTACGTTTTTTACAAGTTAAAGTTACGTTTTTACAAGTTAAATTACGTGATTTACATGTTAAAGTTACGTTTTAACAAGTTCAAGTTACGTTTTGACATGTTAAAGTTATGTGTTTACAAGTTAAAATACGTTTTTTCTAGTTAAAGTTACGTTTTTACATGTTAAAGTTATATTTTGACAAATTAAAGTACCTTTTTCACAAATTAAAGTTACGTTTTCACAAGTTAAAGTTACGTTTTGACAAGGTAAAGTAAGTTTTTAACAACTTAAAGTAACACTTTGACAAGTTAAAGTTACGTTTTGACAAGTTAAAGTTACGTTTTGACTTGTTAATGTTACGTTTTTACAAGTTAAAGTACGTTTTTTGAACTTAAACTTACGTTTTTACGTATTAAAATTATGTTTTGACAAGTTGAAGTACTTTTTTTACAAGTTAAAGTTACGTTTTGAAAAGTTAAAGTAACATTTTGACAAGTTAAAGTTACGTTTTGACAAGTTTAAGTATAATTTTTAAAAGTTAAATTACGTTTTGACAAGTTAAAGTTACATTTTTACAAGTTGAAGTTATATTTTCACGAGTCAAAGTTATGTTTTGACAAATTAAAGTACATTTTTTATATGTTAAAGTTTCGTTTTGGAAAATTGAAGTTACGTTTTGATAAGTTAAAGTACGTTTTGAAAATTTAAAGTTACAATTTGACAAGTTAAAGTTACGTTTTGACAAGTTCAAGTACGTTTTTTACAAGTTAAAGGTACGTTTTCACAAGTTAAAGTTACATTTTCACAAGTTATAGTTACATTTTGACCTGTTAATGTATGTTTTTTACTAGTTAAAGTTACGTTTTGAAAAGATAATTTACGTTTTTACAAGTTAACGTTACGTTTTGAAAAGTTAAAGTTATATTTTGACAAGTTCAAGTACGTTTTTTACAAGTTAAAGTTAAGTTTTGAAAAGTTAAATTTACGTTTTAACAAGTTAAAGTAAGTTTTTTACAACTTAAATTTATGTTTTGGAAAATTAATTTTACGTTTTGACAAGTTAAACTTCATTTTTGACAAGATAAAGTTTTTTACAACTTAAAGTTACAATTTGGCAAGTTAAAGTTACGTTTTGACAAATTAAAGTACTTTTTTGACAAGTTAAAGTTACGTTTTGACAAGTTAAAGGTACGCTTTGACAAGTTAAATTACGTTTTTGACAAGTTAAACTTACGTTTTGACAAGTTAAGTTTCGTTTTGACAAGTTAAAGTTACATTTTAACAAGTGAAAGTACGTTTTTTCAAGTGAATGTTACGTTTTGAAAAATTAAAGTTATGTTTTGACAAGTTGAAGTACTTTTTTTACAAGTTAAAGTTACGTTTTGAAAAGTTAAAGTAACATTTGACAAGTTAAAGTTACGTTTTGACAAGTTTAAGTACAATTTTTAAAAGTTAAATTACGTTTTGACAAGTTAAAGTTACATTTTTACAAGTTGAAGTTATATTTTCACGAGTCAAAGTTATGTTTTGACAAATTAAAGTACATTTTTTATATGTTAAAGTTTCGTTTTGGAAAATTGAAGTTACGTTTTGATAAGTTAAAGTACGTTTTGAAAATTTAAAGTTACAATTTGACAAGTTAAAGTTACGTTTTGACAAGTTCAAGTACGTTTTTTACAAGTTAAAGGTACGTTTTCACAAGTTAAAGTTACATTTTCACAAGTTATAGTTACATTTTGACCTGTTAATGTATGTTTTTTACTAGTTAAAGTTACGTTTTGAAAAGATAATTTACGTTTTTACAAGTTAACGTTACGTTTTGAAAAGTTAAAGTTATATTTTGACAAGTTCAAGTACGTTTTTTACAAGTTAAAGTTAAGTTTTGAAAAGTTTAATTTACGTTTTAACAAGTTAAAGTAAGTTTTTTACAACTTAAATTTATGTTTTGGAAAATTAATTTTACGTTTTGACAAGTTAAACTTCATTTTTGACAAGATAAAGTTTTTTACAACTTAAAGTTACAATTTGGCAAGTTAAAGTTACGTTTTGACAAATTAAAGTACTTTTTTGACAAGTTAAAGTTACGTTTTGACAAGTTAAAGGTACGCTTTGACAAGTTAAATTACGTTTTTGACAAGTTAAACTTACGTTTTGACAAGTTAAGTTACGTTTTGACAAGTTAAAGTTACATTTTAACAAGTGAAAGTACGTTTTTTCAAGTGAATGTCACGTTTTGAAAAATTAAAGTTATGTTTTGACAAGTTAAAGTACATTTTTTACAAGTTCTAGTTGCGTTTTGACAAGTTAAAGTTACGTTTTGACAAGGTAAACTAAGTTTTTTACTAATTAAAGTTACGTTTTGACAATTTAAAGTTACGTTTTCACAAGTTAAAGTTATGATTTGACAAGTTAAATTTACGTTTTGTCAAATTAAAGTACTCTTTTTACAAGTTAAAGTTACGTTTTGACAGGTTAAAGTATTTTTTTACTAGTTAAAGTTACGTTTTGAAAAAATAAAGTTATGTTTTGTCAAGTTAAAGTACGATTTTACAATATAAAGTTACGTTTTTACAAGTTAAAGTTACGATTTTACAAGTTAAATTACGTGATTTACAACTTAAAGTTACGTTTTGACATGTTAAAGTACGTTTTTTACAAGTTAAAGATACGTTTTGACAAGTTAAAGTTACGTTTTTACAAGTTAAATTACGTTTTTGACTAGTTATAGTTACATCATAATGACAAGTTCAAGTTACGTTTTGACAAGTTAAAGTTACATTTTTTAAGTGAGAGTACGTTTTTTTAAGTTAAAGTTACGTTTTGACAAGTTAAAGTATGTTTTCACAAGTTAAAGTACGTTTTATACAAATTCAAGTTACGCTTTGATAAGTTAAAGTCTCGTTTTGAAAATTTAAAGTTACGTTTTGACAAGTTAAAGTTACGTTTTGACAAGTTAAATTTACGTTTTGACAAATTAAAGTACTTTTTTTACAATCTAAAGTTACGTTTTCACAGGTCAAAGTATTTTTTATTGGGATTGGTGCCCACAAAGGAGATATTAGACATTGAGATACTTTATGTATTTATATTTTGTTGAAACATTGATATTAATAAATGTTCATTCCGTATGAGATTGTGTTTAGTTATGTTTAAGCTATGCTCTGAAACTGTCATCAAAGAAAAAGGTGTTAAGTACAGACTTGACAAGATAACCCCTTGTGACAAGTTCGAAACTATTTGTTCGCAATCTAAAGATCGATAGAGCAATAGAATCTTATTATTGATTGTTAGCATGAATCATGATATCTCATCTTGTGATATAGAGAGTTGTGACTCTATGATTCATACTAGGTATCTTATAGAAGATACTGAACAAGACCAGTGACACTTAGAAGCTCGAGACAAAACTGTTTACACACTCGAGGCTTCAAGTTCACAACTAAAGGAGTATTATGATACTTACCTTAATCCTGAAGTGAATATGTAATTGACATTGCACTTTGTGACATTTGATTCGTCAATGGGAAATGACTATATTTTAGTTGCATCTGACCCGACTGTTGGTGTAACAAGGATGTAATGTTGGGTTACATGATTCACAGATATGGAATTCATGTAACAACAATGCAAATGCATTAGTATCACACTATGCTTTGTTATGAGAGTGTGAATGAATAAACCTGGCCAGGTATTCATTGAATGAGTTCATTCTTTGATTAAAACATGTGACATGTATAGACATCTCACTTTATGTTTTTCTCATTCACAAATAACAAAGGAGTTAGTGAAATAATAACTCGAGGGGTAAAACAGTAATCTTACATTCCCCTCAGTTACTGATACACATGAAGGGTAACATCGTAATATACTCCGTGGATCGTATGAGAAATTGTTTCATCATATCAAACATAAAAGATACGCACATGAACAGAGAGATTATCAATATTGGTCCTTTAGTGGAATCGACCAATATTAAGAGTTAAAAGACGGAAAAAGTATGTGATCTTTTGTGTCCGTTCTTTATTCTAAAGCTTCGTTCATGTGGGTCCATGAGGTCTCAGTGATAGACACTTGGAAGAGATTAAAAGAACTTGAAAAGTTGATTTACTCATTAAGTATAAATAGTGATTTATATTGAGAAAGCTGTTTTCTTGAAACTCGATAAATAACTAGTTATTTATTTTGTTTATTGAATCACAAGATGCTATCATATTGATGATGACATTCTCGAGTGATTAAATATGTTAAAAGAAGAAAACAAATTATTTCTCATTTCGTACTTATTCGATAACTATGAAATATATTTAATGATGTGTCATTAAATAATAATGAGAGTTCTAAATTAATTTTAGAAATTAAATCAAATAAATTTGGGAACAAAAATCAAAGACATGGACGAGTAAAGGGAGAGTGTCTTGGCCGGATTCCTTAAGTGAATAGGGTCATGGGTTTGACCCAGCTTAAGCCCATTTATAACCTGTATAAATAAGGCTAAGAAACCCTAATCACCTAGACTTAACCCTAGAGAATTTTCGGCAACATTCCCTCTTCCCCTTTGTGCAATTCTCGGCCGAAATCCCCAAACAAAGAAAAGAGAAAAATTGTTTTTCCTTAATTCAATCTTTGATTACCAAATTGTTCTTTAGAGCCCACACTCATAATCTCAATATTTCTTAGTGTAATATTGTTGATTCATCACTTGTGGTGTTTGAATAATTTAGAAAAATTGTTTTGGAATTTTTAAAACTGTTTTAAAAAGGTTTCAGCCATCACAAAAGTCTCTAGGTCGTTTTCTGTGCATTCCGGCAACCTCCCAGCCTCCAGGAGTCCATTCCGGCGACCCTGACCCAGTCCGGCGAAGGCTACCAGTCAGGCGGGTCCAATCGGGCGAGACAGACTCAATCCGGCGAGGCAGATCCATTCCGGCGAGGTTGTCTCTCAGGCGAGGAGATCCCAGCGAGGCGATCCAGTCCGGCGAGTCCAATCCGGCGAGGGCAATCCGGCGAGGTCATCAGGAGAGGCGTCCCAGAGATCTCCAGTCCGGCGAGGTGTCCCAGTCCGGCGAGTCCCCTGTCAGGCGAGTCCCTGTGCGGCGACAGATCCCATTCCGGCGAGTGGCCAGTCCGGCGAGGGCATCCATTCCGGCGAGCTTCCTGTCAGGCGAAGAAGTCCAGTCCGGCGAGGCTCCCAGCTGCTGTGCATCCCGGTTGTCATTCCCAATCTGGCAAGGACACTCCTGAGCATTCCGGCGAGGCTTTTCTCGGGATTTGAGTGTGACGTGGCATTCCGGCGATAGCTAGCAACGTCGTGGTTGTTTACAACCTCTTACGTAAGTAATTCTTCAATTACATAATTAAATATAAATTATATAATTGTTATATAAATTAATATTTTAATTTTATTTAATTGAGCTTGTGTATTATAAATTGTTTATAATTACTCAATAAATTTTAATGCCTTAGGTTGTTAAATATATTAAAATTAGTTTTAATATATTAGATCTAATTATAATTTTCCGCCACATACGATTTGTATTCCAACAAATGGTATCACAGCTAGAAAAAGGCATTAAAATTTAGATTTAATGACTAGTTTGGAAATTTGTTTGACTAGTTGGTGTTGGCGTTTTTTTATGATTGCATTATGAATATTTTTTGTGTGCGCTTGTGAATGAATGGATCCTTATTCAATATGGCCCTAGGATGTTTTTATTCCGGTTATCGTCTCGGATTTTAATTTATTTAAAATTGTGAGCCTCAATTTGAGAGGACATGTAAATTTGTAATTTATTATTGTAATTCGACGACGATGTGACAAGAAGGCAGCACCTCGGGATTGGCCGCACGTTGGAGAACGTGTGGGGGCTAACCCGAGACATCCGATGACGCGTCATTCGAAGATGAAATTTAAATTTTTTTATTTCATTTATTTACAAGAGTTGTATTATAAAAATGGGCCTATTGATAAGTTAATTAATTTTTCATATTTGATATTTAAATTTATTGATCTCATTGCATATAACACTCACATGTCATATAGGATAGAACGCCAACATCATTGAAAATGAAATTGTTCATATAGTTTATAATTAATAAAAGGTTATGAAATAATTATAAACTATTATACATGAATATGATTCATTTGCAAAAACTAAGTGGGAGGGTTGTTTATCGTTGAAGCAACCCAAGGTCCCCGACACGAGTGAAATTAATTAAATATGTGATGAACTAAGAGTCACACATAGTGGCCTTCCCTTCAATGGGAGTACTTCGGAAGTATTTAATTAATCTCACTGTTAAAGAACTAAGCCTAAAAGAGAAGTTTTGAAACGAGGTCTCCACATAGGTGAACCGTCTTCAAAGCGACTTGAGTGAGGGCCCACGTGTCGGTTATACACTTAGACTTATGTTTTAAAGTAATCCTCACATAGATGCTCTGCATTAAAAATAAGTGACCAAAAATTTATGGTAATTAGTAAGAACTAGAAGTTGTGACTTCTTGGATGGTTCGAGCTAAATAGTGATGAGTCACGACTGTGAAAGGAGGTTAATTACGGTTTCCCCATAGGAAAAGTAATCAACTATTGTTAATGTTATGTTTTGACAAGTTAAAGTACGTTTTTTACAAGTTAAAGTTACGTTTTGACAAGGTAAAGTAAGTTTTTCACAACTTAAAGTAACGTTTTGGATATTTAAAGTTACGTTTTGACAAGTTAAAGTTACATTTTGACAAGTTAAATTTAAGTTTTGACAAATTAAAGTACTTTTTTTACAAGTTAAAGTTACGTCTTGAAAGGTTAAAGTATTTTTTTACTAGTTCAAGTTACGTTTTGAAAAGTTAAAGTTACGTTTTGACAAGTTAAAGTACGTTTTTACAAGTTAAAGTTTCGTTTTTGCAATTTAAAGTTACATTCTGACGAGTGAAAGTACGTTTTTTACAAGTTAAAGTTACGTTCTAACAAGTTAAAGTTACATTTTCACAAGTAGAAGTACGTTTTTTACAAGTTAAAGTTACGCTTTGACAAGTTAAAGTTACGTTTTCACAAGTTAAATTACGTTTTTTATAACCTAAAGTGACGTTTTGACTAGTTAAACTTACGTTTTAAAACATTAAAGTTACGTTTAGACAAGTTAAATTAGGTTTTGACCAGTTCAAGTATGTTTTTTACAAGTTAAAGATACGTTTTGACAAGTTAAAGTTACGTTTTTACAAATTAAAGTTACGATTTGACAAGTTCAAGTTACGTTTTGACAAGTTCAAGTTACGTTTTGACAAGTTAAATTTACGTTTTGACAAATTAAAGTACTTCTCTTACAAGTTAAAGTTAGGTTTTAACAGGTTAAAGTATTTTTTTACTAGTTAAAGTTACGTTTTGAAAAGTTAAAGTTACGTTTTGACAAGTTAAAGTACGTTTTGAAAAGTTAAAGTTACGTTTTGACAAATTAAATTTACGTTTTGACAAATTAAAGTACTTTTTTTACTAGTTAAAGTTACGTTTTGACAGGTTAAAGTATTTTTTTACTAGTTAAAGTTTCATTTTCAAAAGTTAAAGTTACGTTTTGACAAGTTAAAGTACATTTTTACAAGTTAAAGTTACGTTTTGGCAAGTTAAAGTTACTTTTTGACAAATTAAAGTACATTTTTTACAAGTTATTGTTACGTTTTGACAAGCAAAAGTACTTTTTTTACAAGTTAAAGTTACGTTTTGACAAGTTAAAGTTACGTTTTGACAAGTAAAAGTACGTTTTTTACAAGTTAAAGATACGCTTTTACAAGTTAAAGTTACGTTTTTACAAGTTAAATTACGTTTTTTACTAGTTAAAGTTACGTATTGAAAAGTTAAAGTTACCTTTTGACTAGTTAAAGTACATTTTTACAAGTTAAAGTTACGTTTTGGCAAGTTAAAGTTGCTTTTTGACAAATTAAAGTACCGTTTTTACAAGTTATTGTTACGTTTTGAGAAGTAAAAGTACGTTTTTTACAAGTTAAAGATACGCTTTGACAAGTTAAAGTTACGTTTTTACAAGTTAAATTACGTTTTTTACAAGTTTAAGTTACGTTTTGACAAGTTAAAGTATATTTTTTACAAAGTAAAGTTACGTTTTAACAAGTTCAAGTTATGTTTTTACAAGTTCAAGTATTGTTTTGACAAGTTAAAGTTATGTTTTGACAAGTTAAACTTATGTTTTGATAAGTTAAAGTTACGTTTTGACAAATTAAAATATTTTGTTTTCAAGTTAAAGTTACAGTTTGACCAATTAAAGGTACATTTTTACAAGTTAAAGTACGTTTTTTACAAGTTAAAGATACGTTTTGACAAGTTAAAGTTACGTTTTTACAAATTAAAGTTACAATTTGACAAGTTCAAGTTACGGTTTAGCATGTTAAAGTTACGTTTTTACAAGTTAAAGTACGTTTTTTCAAGTTAAAGTTATGTTTTTACAAGTTAAAGTTACGTTTTGACCAGTTAAAGTACGTTTTTTCAAGTTAAAGTTATGTTTTTACAAGTTAAAGTTACGTTTTGACCAGTTAAAGGTACGTTTTTACAAGTTAAAGTACGTTTTTTACAAATTAAAGATATGTTTTGACAAGTTAAAGTTACATTTTTACAAATTAAAGTTACGATTTGACAAGTTCAAGTTACGTTTTGACATGTTAAAGTTACGTTTTTACAAGTTAAAGTACGTTTTTTCAAGTTAAAGTTATGTTTTTACAAGTTAATGTTATGTTTTGACAAGTTATAGTACGTTTTTTACAAGTTTAAGTTACGTTTTGACAAGTTAAAGTTACGTTTTGACAAGGTAAAGTAAGTTTTTTACAACTTAATGTAACGTTTTGGATATTTAAAGTTACGTTTTGACAAGTTAAAGTTACATTTGACAAGTTAAATTTAAGTTTTGACAAATTAAAGTACTTTTTTTTACAAGTTAAAGTTACGTCTTGACAGGTTAAAGTATTCTTTTACTAGTTAAAGTTACGTTTTGAAAAGTTAAAGTTACGTCTTGACAAGTTAAAGTACGTTTTTACAAGTTAAAGTTCCGTTTTTACAATTTAAAGTTACATTTTAACGAGTGAAAGTACGTTTTTTACAAGTTAAAGTTACGTTCTAACAAGTTAAAGTTACATTTTCACAAGTAGAAGTACGTTTTTTACAAGTTAAAGTTACGCTTTGACAAGTTAAAGTTACGTTTTCACAAGTTAAATTACGTTTTTTATAACCTAAAGTGACATTTTGACTAGTTAAACTTACGTTTTGAAACATTAAAGTTACGTTTAGACAAGTTAAAGTAGGTTTTTAGAAGTTAAACTTATGTTTTGACCAGTTCAAGTACGTTTTTTACAAGTTAAAGTTAAGTTTTGACAAGTTAAGGTTACGTTTTTACAAGTCAAATTACGTAATTTACAAGTTAAAGTTACGTTATGACAACTTCAAGTAAGTTAACTTTTGACAACATAAAGTAAGTTTTCAAAACTGAAAGTTACGTTTTGGCAAGTTAAAGTTACATTTTAACAAGTGAAAGTACATTTTTATACTAGTTAAAGTACTCTTTTAGCAGGTTAAAGTTACCTTTTAAGAAGTTAAAGGTACGTTTTGACAAGTTAAAGTTACGTTTTTACAAGTAAAAGTACATTTTTTACTAGTTAAACTAATATTCTTACAAGGTAAAGTACATTTTTTACAAGTTAAAGGTACGTTTTGACAAGTTAAATTTACATTTTTACAAGTTAAATTACGTTTTTGACAAGTTAAAGTTACTTTTCGACAAGTTCAAGTTACGTTTTGACATGTCAAAGTTACATTTTAACAAGTGAAGGTACGTTTTTTCAAGTTAAAGTTACATTTTGACAAGTTAAAGTTAGGTTTTGACAAGTTAAAATTCGTTTTTTACAAGTTCAAGTTAAGTTTTGACAAGTTAAAGTTACGTTTTGACAAGGTAAAGTATGATTTTACAACTTAAAGTAATGTTTTGAGAAGTTAAAGTTACGTTTTGACAAGTTAAATTTACGTTTTGACAAATTAAAGTATTTTTTTACAAGTTAAAGTTACGTTTCGACAGGTTAAAGTATTTTTTTACTGGTTAAAGTTACGTTTTGAAAAGTTAAAGTTATTATTTGACAAGTTAAAGTACGTTTTTACAAGTTAAAGTTACATTTTGACAAATTAAAGTTAAGTTTTGGCAAGATAAAGTATGTTTTTTTCAACTTAAAGTTACGATTTGGAAAGTTAATGTTACGTTTTGACAAATTAAAATACTTTTTTTACAAGTTAAAGTTACGTTTTTACAAGTTAAAGGTTAGTTTTGACAAGTTAAAGTTACGTTTTGACAAGGTAAAGTAAGGTTTTTACTACTTAAAGTAACGTTTTGACTATTTAAAGTTACGTTTTGAGAAGTTAAAATTACGTTTTGCACAAGTTAAAGTTATGTTTTGACTAAGTTAAAGTACGTTTTTAACAAGTTAAAGTTACGTTTTCACAGGTTAAAGTATTTTTTTACTAGTTAAAGTTACGTTTTGAAAATATAGAGTTACGTTTTGACAAGTTATAGTACGTTTTTTACAAGTTAAAGTTACGTTTTGACAAGTTAAAGTTAAGTTTTGACAACATAAAGTAAGTTTTTAAAACTCAAAGTTACGTTTTGGGAAGTTAAAGTTACATTTTGACAGATTAAAGTCCTTTTTAAACAAGTAAAAGTTACTTTTTGACAAGTCCAAGTTACGTTTTGACATGTAAAAGTTACAATTCAACAAGTGAAAGTACGTTTTTTTAAGTTAAAGTTACGTTTTGACAAGTTCAAGTTATGTTTTGACAAGTTAAATTACGTTTTTTACAAGTTCAAGTTACGTTTTGACAAGTTAAAGTTACGTTTTGACAAGTTAAAGTTATGTTTTGACAAGTTAAAGTACGTTTGTTACAACTTAAAGTAACGTTTTGACAATTTAAAGTTACTTTTTTGACACGTTAAAGTTACGTTTTGACAACTTAAATTTACATTTTGACAAATTAACGTACTTTTTTACAAGTTAAATTTACGTTTTGACAGGTTAAAGTATTTTTAGTTAGTTAAACTTACGTTTTGAAGGGTTAAAGTTACGTTTTGACAAGTTCAAGTTCAATTTTACAAGTTAAAGTTACCTTTTGACAAGTTAAAGTTAAGTTTTGACAAGATAAAGTAAGTTTTTAAAACTGAAAGTTACGTTTTGGCAAGTTGAAGTTAAATTTGGAAATTTTAAGTTATGTTTTAACAAGTTAAAGTACGTTTTTACAAGTTAAAGTTACATTTTGACAAATTAAAGTTACGTTTTGACAAGTTAAAGTACGTTTTTTACAAGTTAAAGTTTTGTTGTGATAAGTTAAAGTTACGTTTTGACAAAGTAAAGTAAGTTTTTGCAACTTAAAATTACTTTTTGACAAGTTAATATTATGTTTTTACAAATTAAAGTACGTTTTTACAAATTAAAGTACGTTTTGACAAGTAAATGTTAGCTTTTGACAAGTTAAAGTACGTTTTTACAAGTTAAAGTTACATATTGTCAAGTTAAAGTTACGTTTTCACTAGGTAAATTAAGTTTTTTACAACTTAAAGTTAAGTTTTTGCATGTTAAAGTACATTTTTTACAAGTTAAAGTTACATTTTGACAAGTTAAAGTACGTTTTTTTATAAGTTAAATTAACATTTTTCCAAGTTAAAGTTAAGTATTTACAAGTTAAATTACGTTTTTTACAAGTTAAAATTACGTTTTTACAAGTTAAAATCACATTTTTACAAGTTAAATTAAGTTATTTACAAGTTAAAATTGCTTTTTGACAAGTTAAAATTACGTTTTTACAAATTAAAGTACGTTTTTTCAAATTAAAGTTACATTTTGACAAATTAAAGTTACGTTTTGACAAGTTAAAGTACGTTTTTTACAAGTTAAAGTTACGCTTTGATAAGTTAAAGTTACGTTTTGACAAGGTAAAGTAAGTTTTTTACAAATTAAAATTTCTTTTTGACAACTTAAAATTACGTTTTTATAAATTAAAGTAGGTTATTTTAAATTAAAGTTACATTTTGACAAGTTAAGGTTAAATTTTGACAAGTTAAAGTACGTTTTTACAAGTTAAAGTTACGTTTTGACAAGTTAAAGTTATGTTTTGGCAAGATAAAGTAAGTTTTTTACAATTTAAAGTAACGTTTTGACAATTTGAAGTTACGTTTTGACAAGTTAAAGTTATGTTTTGACAATTTAAATTTACGTTTTGACAAATTCAAGTACTTTTTTTACAACTTAAAGTTACGTTTTGACAGGTTAAAGTATTTTATTACTAGATAAATTTACGTTTTAAAAAAGTTGAAGTTACGTTTTGACAAGTTTAAGTACGTTTTTACAAGTTAAATTTACGTTTTGACAAGTTAAAGTTAAGTTTTGACAAGATAAAGTAAGTTTTTAAAACTGAAAGTTACGTTTTGGCAAGTTAAAGTTACGTTTTGACAAATTAAAGTACTTTTTTAACAAGTTAAAGTTACGTTTTAACAAGTTAAAGGTACGTTATGACAAGTTAAAGTAACCTTTTTACAAGTTAAAGTAAGTTTTTTACAAGTTTAAGTTACATTTTTACAAGATAAAGTACGGTTTTTTACAAGTTAAAGGTACGTTTTGGCAAGTTAAAATTACGTTTTTTCAAGTTAAAATATGTTTTTTACAAGTTAAAGATACGTTTTGAAAAGATAAAGTTACGTTTTTACAAGTTAAATTATGTTTTTGACAAATTAAAGTTACGTTTTGACAAGTTAAAGTTACATTTTAACAAGTGAAAGTACGTTTTTACAAGTTAAAGTTACGTTTTGACAAGTTACAGTTATGTTTTGACCAGTTCAAGTACATTTTTTACAAGTTAAAGTTAAGTTTTGACAAGTTAAAGTTACGTTTTTACAAGTCAAATTACGTAATTTACAAGTTAAAGTTACGTTATGACAACTTCAAGTAAGTTAACTTTTGACAACATAAAGTAAGTTTTCAAAACTGAAAGTTACGTTTTGGCAAGTTAAAGTTACATTTTAACAAGTGAAAGTACGTGTTTTTACTAGTTAATGTACTCTTTTAACAAGTTAAATTTACATTTTAACAAGCTAAAGGTACGTTTTGAAAATTTAAAGTTACGTTTTTACAAGTTAAAGTACCTTTTTTACAAGTTAAACTAACATTCTTACAAGGTAAAGTACGTTTTTTACAAGTTAAAGGTACGTTTAGACAAGTTAAATTTGCGTTTTTACAAGTTAATTACGTTTTTGACAAGTTAAAGTTACGTTTTGACATGTTAAAGTTACGTTTTGACAAGTTACAGTTACGTTTTGACAAATTAAAGTACTTTTTTTACAAGTTAAAGTTACTTTTTGACAGGTTAAACTATTTTTTACTGGTTAAAGTTATGTTTTGAAAAGTTAAAGTTATGTGTTGACAAGTTAAAGTACATTTTTACAAGTTAAAGTTACGTTTTGACAAGTTAAAGTTAAGTTTTGGCATGATAAAGTAAATTTTGTTCAACTTAAAGTTACGATTTGGCAAGTTAAAGTTACGTTTTGACAAATTAAAATACTTTTTTTACAAGTTAAATTTACGTTTTTACAAGTTAAAGGTAAGTTTTGACAAGTTAAAGTTACGTTTTGACAAGGTAAAGTTAGTTTTTTACTACTTAAAGTAACGTTTTGACTATTTAAAGTTACATTTTGACAAGTTAAAATTACGTTTGGACAAGTTAAATTTACGTTTTGACAATTAAAGTACTTTTTGTACAAGTTAAAGTTATGTTTTGACAAGTTAAAGTACGTTTTTACAAGTTAAAGTTAGGTTTTGACAAGTAAAAGTTATGTTTTGGCAAGATAAAGTAAGTTTTTTTCAACTTAAAGTTACGATTTGTCAAGTTAAAGTTACATTTTGACAAACTAATATACTTTTTTTACAAGTTAAAGTTACGTTTTGACAAGTTAAAGTTACGTTTTGACAAGTTAAAGTTACGTTTTGACAAGGTAAAGTAAGTTTTTTACAACTTAAAGTAACGTTTTGAAAAGTTAAGGTTATGTTTTGAAAAGTTCAAGTACATTTTTTACAAGTTAAAGTTACGTTTTGACAAGTTAAAATTACGTTTTGACAAGTTAATGTAAGTTTTTTACAACTTAAAGTTACGTTTTTGCAAGTTAAATTTACGTTTTGACAAATTGAAGAACTTGTTTTTCAAGTTAAAGTTACGTTTTGACAAGTTAAAGTACGTTTTTACAAGCTAAAGTTACATTTTTACAAGTTAAAGTACGTTTTTTACAAGGTAAAGGTACGTTTTGACAAGTTAACTTTATGTTTTTACAAGTTAAAGTATGTGGTTTACAAGTTAAAGATACGTTTTGACAAGTTAAAGTTACGTTTTTGCAAGTTAAATTACGTTTTTGACAAGTTAAAGTTACGTTTTGACAAGTTCAAGTTACGTTTTGACATGTTTAAGTTACATTATAACAAGTGAATATATGTTTTTTCAAGTTAATGTTACGTTTTGACAAGTTAAAGTTATGTTTTGACAAGTTAATGTACGTTTTTTACAAGTTCAAGTTACGTTTTGACAAGTGAAAGCTATGTTTTGACAAGTGAAAGCTATGTTTTTAACAATTTCAAGTTACGTTTTGACAAGTTAAACTTACGTTTTGACAAGGTAAATTTACGTTTTGACAAATTAAAGTACTTTTTTTTCAAGTTAATGTTACGTTTTGACATGTTAAAGTATTTTTTTACTAGTTAAAGTTACGTTTTGAAATGTTAAAGTTCCGTTTTGACAAGTTTAAGTACGTTTTTACAAGTTAAATTTACGTTTTGACAATTTAAAGTTATGTTTTTGCAAGATAAAGTAAGTTTTTTACAATTTAAAGTAACGTTTTGACAATTTGAAGTTACGTTTTGACAAGTTAAAGTTATGTTTTGACAATTTACATTTACGTTTTGACAAATTCAAGTACTTTTTTTTACAACTTAAAGTTACGTTTTGACAGGTTAAAGTATTTTATTACTAGTTAAAGTTACGTTTTGAAAAGTTAAAGTTACGTTTTGACAAGATAAAGTACGTTTTTACAAGTTAAAGTTACGTTTTTTGAAAAGTTAAAGTTAAGTTTCGGCAAGTTAAAGTACGTTTTTTACAAGTTAAAGTTACATTTTGACAAGTTAAAGTACGTTTTTTATAAGTTAAATTAAAATTTTTCCAAGTTAAAGTTAAGTTTTTACAAGTTAAATTAGGTTTTTTACAAGTTAAAATTAAGTTTTGACAAGTTAAAATCACATTTTTACAAGTTAAATTAAGTTATTTACAAGTTAAAATTACGTTTTTACAAATTAAAGTACGTTTTTTCAAGTTGAAGTTACATTTTGACAAATTAAAGTTACGTTTTGACAAGTTAAAGTACGTTTTTTACAAGTTAAAGTTACGTTTTGATAAGTTAAAGTTACGTTTTGACAAGGTAAAGTAAGTTTTTTACAACTTAAAATTTATTTTTGACAAGTTAAAATTACGTTTTTATAAATTAAAGTACGTTTTTTAAGTTAAAGTTACATTTTGACGGGTTAAAGTATTTGGTTACTAGTTAAAGTTACGTTTTGAAAAGTTAAAGTTACGTTTTGAAAAGTTTAGGTACGTTTTTGAAAGTTAAATTTACGTTTTGACAAGTTAAAGTTATGTTTTGACAAGATAAAGTAAGTTTTTAAAACTTAAAGTTACGTTTTGGCAAGTTAAAGTTACGTTTTGACAAATTAAAATACTTTTTTAACAAGTTAAAGTTACGTTTTAACAAGTTAAAGGTACGTTATGACAAGTTAGAGTTACGTTCTGACTAGGTAAAGTAAGTTTTTTACTACTTAAAGTAACGTTTTGACTATTTTAAGTTACGTTTTGACAACTTAAAATTACGTTTTGACAAGTTAAATTTACGTTTTGACAGTTAAAGTACTTTTTGTACAAGTAAAAGTTAAGTTTTGACAATTTAAATTACGTTTTGACAAGATAAAGTTACGTTTTGACACGTTAAAGTTAAGCTTTGGCTAGATAAATTAAGTTTTTTCAACTTAAAGTTACGATTTGGCAAGTTAAAGTTACGTTTTGACAAATTAAAATACTTTTTTTAGAAGTTAAATTTACGTTTTTAAAAGTTAAAGGTAAGTTTTGACAAGTTAGAGTTACGTTCTCACTAGGTAAAGTAAGTTTTTTACTACTTAAAGTAACGTTTTGACTATTTTGAGTTACGTTTTGACAACTTAAAATTACGTTTTGACAAGTTAAATTTACGTTTTGACAGTTAAAGTACTTTTTGTACAAGTAAAAGTTATGTTTTGACAAGTTAAAGTACGTTTTGACAAGTTAAAGTTAGGTTTTGACAAGTTAAAGTTACGTTTTGACAAATTATATTTACATTTTGACAAATTAAAGTACTTTTTTTACAAGTTAAAGTTACGTTTTGACAAGTTAAAGTATTTTTTTACTAGTTAAAGTTACGTTTTGAAAAGTTGAACTTACGTTTTGAACAGTTTAAGTACGTTTTTACAAGTTAAAGTTAAGTTTTTACAAGCTAAACTAACATTCTTACAAGGTAAAGTACGTTTTTTACAAGTTAAAGGTTCGTTTTGACAAGTTTAATTTGCGTTTTACAAGTTAAATTACGTTTTTCACAAGTTAAAGTTACGTTTTGACAAGTTCAAGTTACGTTTTGAAATGTTAAAGTTACATTTTAACAAGTGAAGGTACGTTTTTTCAAGTTAAAGTTACGTTTTGACAAGTTAAAGTTATGTTTTGACAAGTTAAAATACGTTTTTTACAAGTTCAAGTTAAGTTTTGACAAGGTAAAGTAAGTTTTTTACAACTTAAAGTAACGTTTTAACAATTTAAAGTTACGTTTTGACAAGTTAAAGTTACGTTTTGACAAGTTAAATTTACGTTTTGACAAATTTAAGTACTTTTTTTACAAGTTAAAGTTACGTTTTGACAGGTTAAAGTATTTTTTACTGGTTAAAGTTATGTTTTGAAAAGTTAAAGTTATGTTTTGACAAGTTAAAGTACGTTTTTACAAGTTAAAGTTACGTTTTGACAAGTTAAAGTTAAGCTTTGGCTAGATAAATTAAGTTTTTTTCAACTTAAAGTTACGATTTGGCAAGTTAAAGTTACGTTTTGACAAATTAAAATACTTTTTTTAGAAGTTAAATTTACGTTTTTAAAAGTTAACGGTAAGTTTTGACAAGTTAGAGTTACGTTCTGACTAGGTAAAGTAAGTTTTTTACTACTTAAAGTAACGTTTTGACTATTTTAAGTTACGTTTTGACAAGTTAAAATTACGTTTTGACAAGTTAAATTTACGTTTTGACAGTTAAAGTACTTTTTGTAAAAGTAAAAGTTATGTTTTGACAAGTTAAAGTACGTTTTTACAAGTTAAAGTTACGTTTTGACAAGTTAAAGTTATGTTTTGGCAAGATAAAGTAAGTTTTTTTCAACATAAAGTTACGATTTGGCAAGTTAAAGTTACGTTTTTACAAATAAAATACTTTTTTTACAAGTTAAAGTTACGTTTTGACAAGTTAAAGTTACGTTTTGACAAGTTAAAGTTACGTTTTGACAAGGTAAAGTATGTTTTTTACAACTTAAAGTAACGTTTTGAAAAGTTAAGGTTATGTTTTAAAAAGTTCAAGTACATTTTTTACAAGTTAAAGTTACGTTTTGACAAGTTAAAATTACGTTTTTACAAGTTAAAGTTACGTTTTGACAAATTAAAGTTAAGATTTGGCTAGATAAATTAAGTTTTTTTCAACTTAAAGTTACGATTTGGCAAGTTAAAGTTACGTTTTGACAAATTAAAATACTTTTTTTAGAAGTTAAATTTACGTTTTTAAAAGTTAAAGGTAAGTTTTGACAAGTTAGAGTTACGTTCTGACTAGGTAAAGTAAGTTTTTTACTACTTAAAGTAACGTTTTGACTATTTTAAGTTACGTTTTGAAAACTAAAAATTACGTTTTGACAAGTTAAATTTACGTTTTGACAGTTAAATTACTTTTTGTACAAGTAAAAGTTATGTTTTGACAAGTTAAAGTACGTTTTGACAAGTTAAAGTTAGGTTTTGACAAATCAAAGTTACGTTTTGACAAATTATATTTACATTTTGACAAATTAAAGTACTTTTTTTACACTTAAAGTTACGTTTTGACAAGTTAAAGTATTTTTTTACTAGTTAAAGTTACGTTTTGAAAAGTTGAACTTACGTTTTGAACAGTTTAAGTACGTTTTTACAAGTTAAAGTTAAGTTTTTACAAGCTAAACTAACATTCTTACAAGGTAAAGTACGTTTTTTACAAGTTAAAAGTTCGTTTTGACAAGTTAAATTTGCGTTTTACAAGTTAAATTACGTTTTTCACAAGTTAAAGTTACGTTTTGACAAGTTCAAGTTACGTTTTGACATGTTAAAGTTACATTTTAACAAGTGAAGGTACGTTTTTTCAAGTTAAAATTACGTTTTGACAAGTTAAAGTTATGTTTTGACAAGTTAAAATACGTTTTTTACAAGTTCAAGTTAAGTTTTGACAAGTTAAAGTTACGTTTTGACAAGGTAAAGTAAGTTTTTTACAACTTAAAGTAACGTTTTAACAATTTAAAATTACGTTTTGACAAGTTAAAGTTACATTTTGACAAGTTAAATTTACGTTTTGACAAATTTAAGTACTTTTTTTACAAGTTAAAGTTACGTTTTGACAGGTTAAAGTATTTTTTACTGGTTAAAGTTATGTTTTGAAAAGTTAAAGTTATGTTTTGACAAGTTAAAGTACATTTTTACAAGTTAAAGTTACGTTTTGACAAGTTAAAGTTAAGCTTTAGCTAGATAAATTAAGTTTTTTTCAACTTAAAGTTACGATTTGGCAAGTTAAATTTACGTTTTGACAAATTAAAATACTTTTTTTAGAAGTTAAATTTACGTTTTTAAAAGTTAAAGGTAAATTTTGACAAGTTAGAGTTACGTTCTGACTAGGTAAAGTAAGTTTTTTACTACTTAAAGTAACGTTTTGACTATTTTAAGTTACGTTTTGACAAGTTAAAATTACGTTTTGACAAGTTAAATTTACGTTTTGACAGTTAAAGTACTTTTTGTACAAGTAAAAGTTATGTTTTGACAAGTTAAAGTACGTTTTTACAAGTTAAAGTTACGTTTTGACAAGTTAAAGTTATGTTTTGGCAAGATAAAGTAAGTTTTTTTCAACTTAAAGTTACGATTTGGCAAGTTAAAGTTACGTTTTTACAAATAAAATACTTTTTTTACAAGTTAAAGTTACGTTTTGACAAGTTAAAGTTACGTTTTGACAAGTTAAAGTTACGTTTTGACAAGGTAAAGTAAGTTTTTTACAACTTAAAGTAACGTTTTGAAAAGTTAAGGTTATGTTTTAAAAAGTTCAAGTACATTTTTTACAAGTTAAAGTTACGTTTTGACAAGTTAAAATTACGTTTTGACAAGTTAATGTATGTTTTTTACAACTTAAAGTTACGTTTTTGCAAGTTAAATTTACGTTTTGACAAATTGAAGAACTTGTTTTTCAAGTTAAAGTTACGTTTTGACAAGTTAAAGTATGTTTTTACAATCTAAAGTTACATTTTTACAAGTTAAAGTACGTTTTTTACAAGTTAAAGGTACGTTTTGACTACTTAACTTTACGTTTTTACAAGTTAAAGTACGTGGTTTACAAGTTAAAGATACGTTTTGACAAGTTAAAGTTACGTTTTTACAAGTTAAATTACGTTTTTGACAAGTTAAAGTTACGTTTTGTCAAGTTCAAGTTACGTTTTGACATGTTAAAGTTACATTTTAACAAGTGAAGGTACGGTTTTTCAAGTTAAAGTTACGTTTTGACAAGTTAAAGTTATGTTTTGACAAGTTAAAATATGTTTTTTACAAGTTCAAGTTAAGTTTTGACAAGTTAAAGTTACGTTTTGACAAGGTAAAGTATGTTTTTTACAACTTAAAGTAACGTTTTGACAATTTAAAGTTACGTTTTGACAAGTTAAAGTTACGTTTTAACAAATTAAAGTACTTTTTTTACAAGTTAAAGTTACGTTTTGACAGGTTAAAGTATTTTTTACTGGTTAAAGTTATGTTTTGAAAAGTTAAAGTTATGTTTTGACAAGTTAAAGTACGTTTTTACAAGTTAAAGTTACGTTTTGACAAGTTAAAGTTATGTTTTGGCTAGATAAATTAAGTTTTTTTCAACTTAAAGTTACGATTTGGAAAGTTAAAGTTACGTTTTGACAAATTAAAATACTTTTTTTATAAGTTAAATTTACGTTTTTACAGGTTAAAGGTAAGTTTTGACAAGTTAAAGTTACGTTCCGACAAGGTAAAGTAAGTTTTTTACAACTTAAAGTAACGGTTTGACTATTTAAAGTTACGTTTTGACAAGTTAAAATTACGTTTTGAAAAGTTAAATTTACGTTTTGACAGATAAAGTACTTTTTTGTACAAGTAAAAGTTATGTTTTGACAAGTTAAAGTACGTTTTTACAAGTTAAAGTTACGTTTTGACAAGTTAAAGTTATGTTTTTGCAAGATAAAGTAAGTTTTTTTCAACTTAAAGTTACGATTTGGCAAGTTAAAGTTACGTTTTGACAAATTAAAATACTTTTTTTACAAGTTAAAGTTAAGTTTTGACAAGTTAAATTTGCATTTTTACAAATTAAATTACGTTTTTGACAAGTTAAAATTACGTTTTGACAAGTTCAAGTTACGTTTTGACATGTTAAAGTTACATTTTAACAAGTGAAGGTACGATTTTTCAAGTTAAAGTTACGTTTTGACAAGTTAAAGTTATGTTTTGACAAGTTAAAATACGTTTTTTACAAGTTCAAGTTAAGTTTTGACAAGTTAAAGTTACGTTTTGACAAGGTAAAGTATGTTTTTTACAACTTAAAGTAACGTTTTGACAATTTAAAGTTACGTTTTGACAAGTTAAAGTTACGTTTTGACAAATTAAAGTACTTTTTTTACAAGTTAAAGTTACGTTTTGACAGGTTAAAGTATTTTTTACTGGTT
This sequence comes from Urtica urens, assembly GCA_958296335.1. Taxonomy (NCBI): domain Eukaryota; kingdom Viridiplantae; phylum Streptophyta; class Magnoliopsida; order Rosales; family Urticaceae; genus Urtica; species Urtica urens. The sequence continues at coordinate 17,165,481 of OY282526.1, forward strand.
TAAATTATGTTTTGAAAAATTAAACTTATGTGTTGACAAGTTAAAGTACGTTTTTACAAGTTGAAGTTACGTTTTGACAAGTTAAAGTTAAGTTTTGGCAGGATAAAGTAAGTTTTTTTCAACTTAAAGTTACGATTTGGCAAGTTAAAGTTACGTTTTGACAAATTAAAATACTTTTCTTACAAGTTAATTTACGTTTTTACAAGTTAAAGGTAAGTTTTGACAATTTAAAGTTACGTTTTTACAAGGTAAAGTAAGTTTTTTACTACTTAAAGTAACGTTTTGACTATTTAAAGTTACGTTTTGACAAGTTAAAATTACGTTTGGACAAGTTAAATTTACGTTTTGACAATTAAAGTACTTTTTGTACAAGTTAAAATTATGTTTTGACAAGCTAAAGTACGTTTCTACAAGTTAAAGTTAGGTTTTGACAAGTAAAAGTTATGTTTTGGCAAGATAAAGTAAGTTTTTTTCAACTTAAAGTTACGATTTGGCAAGTTAAAGTTACGTTTTGACAAATTAAAATACTTTTTTTACAAGTTAAAGTTACGTTTTGACAAGTTAAAGTTACGTTTTGACAAGTTAAAGTTACGTTTTGACAAGTTAAAGTTACGTTTTGACAAGTTAAAGTTACGTTTTGACAAGGTAAAGTAAGTTTTTCACAACTTAAAGTAACGTTTTGAAAAGTTAAGGTTATGTTTTAAAAAGTTCAAGTACATTTTTTACAAGTTAAAGTTACGTTTTGACAAGTTAAAATTACGTTTTGACAAGTTAATGTAAGTTTTTTACAACTTAAAGTTACGTTTTTGCAAGTTAAATTTACGTTTTGACAAATTGAAGAACTTTTTTTTCAAGTTAAAGTTACGTTTTGACAAGTTAAAGTTACGTTTTTACAAGTTAAAGTACCTTTTTTACAAGTTAAACTAACATTCTTACAAGGTAAAGTACGTTTTTTACAAGTTAAAGGTACGTTTAGACAAGTTAAATTTGCGTTTTTACAAGTTAATTACGTTTTTGACAAGTTAAAGTTACGTTTTGACATGTTAAAGTTACGTTTTGACAAGTTAAAGTTACGTTTTGACAAATTAAAGTACTTTTTTTACAAGTTAAAGTTACGTTTTGACAGGTTAAAGTATTTTTTACTGGTTAAAATTATGTTTTGAAAAGTTAAAGTTATGTGTTGACAAGTTAAAGTACGTTTTTACAAGTTGAAGTTACGTTTTGACAAGTTAAAGTTAAGTTTTGGCAGGATAAAGTAAGTTTTTTTCAACTTAAAGTTACGATTTGGCAAGTTAAAGTTACGTTTTGACAAATTAAAATACTTTTCTTACAAGTTAATTTACGTTTTTACAAGTTAAAGGTAAGTTTTGACAAGTTAAAGTTACGTTTTGACAAGGTAAAGTAAGTTTTTTACTACTTAAAGTAACGTTTTGACTATTTTGACAAGTTAAAGTTAAGTTTTGGCAGGATAAAGTAAGTTTTTTTCAACTTAAAGTTATGATTTGGCAAGTTAAAGTTACGTTTTGACAAATTAAAATACTTTTCTTACAAGTTAATTTACGTTTTTACAAGTTAAAGGTAAGTTTTGACAAGTTAAAGTTACGTTTTTACAAGGTAAAGTAAGTTTTTTACTACTTAAAGTAACGTTTTGATTATTTAAATTTACGTTTTGACAAGTTAAAATTACGTTTGGACAAGTTAAATTTACGTTTTGACAATTAAAGTACTTTTTGTACAAGTTAAAGTTATGTTTTGACAAGTTAAAGTACGTTTTTACAAGTTAAAGTTAGGTTTTGACAACTAAAAGTTATGTTTTGGCAAGATAAAGTAAGCTTTTTTCAACTTAAAGTTACGATTTGGCAAGTTAAAGTTACGTTTTGACAAATTAAAATACTTTTTTTACAAGTTAAAGTTACGTTTTGACAAGGTAAAGTTACGTTTTGACAAGTTAAAGTTACGTTTTGACAAGGTAAAGTAAGTTTTTTACAACTTAAAGTAACGTTTTGAAAAGTTAAGGTTATGTTTTAAAAAGTTCAAGTCCAATTTTTACAAGTTAAAGTTACGTTTTGACAAGTTAAAATTACGTTTTGACAAGTTAATGTAAGTTTTTTACAACTTAAAGTTACGTTTTTGGAAGTTAACTTTACGTTTTGACAAATTGAAGAACTTGTTTTTCAAGTTAAAGTTACGTTTTGACAAGTTAAAGTTACGATTTTACAAGTTAAAGTTACGTTTTGACAAGTTAAAGTTACGATTTTACAAGTTAAAGTTACGTTTTGACAAGTTAAAGTTATGTTTTGGCAAGATAAAGTAAGTTTTTTTCAACTTAAAGTTACGATTTGGCAAGTTAAAGTTACGTTTTTACAAATTAAAATACTTTTTTTACAAGTTAAAGTTACGTTTTGACAAGTTAAAGTTACGTTTTGACAAGTTAAAGTTACGTTTGGACAAGGTAATATAAGTTTTTTACAACTTAAAGTAACGTTTTGACAATTTAAAGTTACGTTTTGACAAGTTAAAATTAGGTTTTGACAAGTTAAAGTTACGTTTTGACAAATTATATTTACGTTTTGACAAATTAAAGTACTTTTTTTACAAGTTAAAGTTACGTTTTGAGAAGTTAAATTATTTTTTTACTAGTTAAAGTTACCTTTTGAAAAGTTAAACTTACGTTTTGAACAATTTAAGTACGTTTTTACAAGTTAAAGTTACGTTTTTACAAGCTAAAATAACATTCTTAGAAGGTAAAGCACGTTTTTAACAAGTTAAAGGTTCGTTTTGACAAGTTAAATTTGCGTTTTACAAGTTAAATTACGTTTTTGACAAGTTAAAGTTACGTTTTGACAAGTTCAAGTTACGTTTTGACATGTTAAAGTTACATTTTAACAAGTGAAGGTACGTTTTTTCAAGTTAAAGTTACGTTTTGACAAGTTAAAGTTATGTTTTGACAAGTTAAAATACGTTTTTTACAAGTTCAAGTTAAGTTTTGACAAGTTAAAGTTACGTTTTGACAAGTTAAAGTAAGTTTTTTACAACTTAAAGTAACGTTTTCACAATTTAAAGTTACGTTTTTACAAGTTAAAGTTACGTTTTGACAAGTTAAATTTACATTTTGACAAATTAAAGTACTTTTTATACAAGTTAAAGTTACGTTTTGACAAGTTAAAGTACGTTTTTACTAGTTAAAGTTAGGTTTTGACAAGTAAAAGTTATGTTTTGGCAAGATAAAGTAAGTTTTTTTCAACTTAAAGTTACGTTTTGAAAAGTTAAGGTTATGTTTTAAAAAGTTCAAGTACATTTTTTACAAGTTAAAGTTACGTTTTGACAAGTTAAAATTAAGTTTTGACAAGTTAATGTAAGTTTTTTACAACTTAAAGTTACGTTTTTGAAAGTTAAATTTACGTTTTGACAAATTGAAGAACTTGTTTTTCAAGTTAAAGTTACGTTTTGACAAGTTAAAGTATGCTTTTACAAGATAAAGTTACAGTTTTACAAGTTAAAGTACGTTTTTTACAAGTTAAAGGTACGTTTTGACTACTTAACTTTACGTTTTTACAAGTTAAAGTACGTGGTTTACAAGTTAAAGATACGTTTTGACAAGTTAAAGTTACTTTTTTACAAGTTAAATTACGTTTTTGACAAGTTAAAGTTACGTTTTGACAAGTTCAAGTTACGTTTTGACAAGTTAAAGTTACATTTTAACAAGTGAAGGTAAGGTTTTTCAAGTTAAAGTTACGTTTTGACAAGTTAAAGTTATGTTTTGACATGTTAAAATATGGTTTTCACAAGTTCAAGTTAAGTTTTGACAAGTTAAAGTTACGTTTTGACAAGGTAATGTATGTTTTTTACAACTTAAAGTAATGTTTTGACAATTTAAAGTTACGTTTTGACAAGTTAAAGTTACGTTTTGACAAATTAAAGTACTTTTTTTCAAGTTAAAGTTACGTTTTGACAGGTTAAATTATTTTTTACTGGTTACAGTTATGTTTTGAAAAGTTAAAGTTATGTTTTGACAAGTTAAAGTACGTTTTTACAAGTTAAAGTTACGTTTTGACAAGTTAAAGTTAAGTTTTGGCTAGATAAATTAATTTTTTTTCAACTTAAAGTTACGATTTGGCAAGTTAAAGTTACGTTTTGACAAATTAAAATACTTTTTTTATAAGTTAAATTTACATTTTTACAAGTTAAAGGTAAGTTTTGACAAGTTAAAGTTACGTTCTGACAAGGTAAAGTAAGTTTTTTACTACTTAAAGTAATGTTTGACTATTTAAAGTTACGTTTTGACAAGTTAAAATTACGTTTTGACAAGTTAAATTTACGTTTTGACTGTTAAAGTACTTTTTGTACAAGTAAAAGTTATGTTTGGACAAGTTAAAGTACGTTTTTACAAGTTAAAGTTAGGTTTTGACAAGTTAAAGTTATGTTTTGGCAAAATAAAGTAAGTTTTTTTCAACTTAAAGTTACGATTTGGCAAGTTAAAGTTACGTTTTGATAAATTAAAATACTTTTTTTACAAGTTAAAGTTACGTTTTGACAAGCTAAAGTTACGTTTTGACAAGTTAAAGTTACGTTTGGACATGGGAATGTAAGTTTTTTACAACTTAAAGTAACGTTTTGACAATTTAAAGTTACGTTTTGACAAGTTAAAGTTAGGTTTTGACAAGTTAAAGTTACGTTTTGACAAATTATATTTACGTTTTGACAAATTAAAGTACTTTTTTTACAAGTTAAAGTTACGTTTTGAGAAGTTAAAGTATTTTTTTACTAGTTAAAGTTACGTTTTGAAAAGTTAAACTTACATTTTGAACAGTTTAAGTACGTTTTTACAAGTTATAGTTACGTTTTTACAAGCTAAACTAACATTCTTAGAACGTAAAGTACGTTTTTTACAAGTTAAATTTGCGTTTTACAAGTTAAATTACGTTTTTGACAAGTTAAAGTTACGTTTTGACAAGTTCAAGTTACGTTTTGATATGTTAAAGTTACATTTTAACAAGTGAAGGTACGTTTTTTGAAGTTAAAGTTACGTTTTGACAAGTTAAAGTTATGTTTTGACAAGTTAAAATACGTTTTTTACAAGTTCAAGTTAAGTTTTGACAAGTTAAAGTTACGTTTTGACAAGTTAAAGTAAGTTTTTTACAACTTAAAGTAACGTTTTAACAATTTAAAGTTACGTTTTGACAAGTTAAATTTACGTTTTGACAAGTTAAATTTACGTTTTGACAAATTAAAGTACTTTTTTTACAAGTTAAAGTTACGTTTTGACAGGTTAAAGTTTTTTTTACTGGTTAAAGTTATGTTTTGAAAAGTTCAACTTATGTTTTGACAAGTTAAAGTACGTTTTTACAAGTTAAAGTTATGTTTTGACAAGTTAAAGTTAAGTTTTGGCTAGATAAATTAAGTTTTTTTCAACTTAAAGTTACGATTTGGCAAGTTAAAGTTACGTTTTGACAAATTAAAATACTTTTTTTAGAAGTTAAATTTACGTTTTTAAAAGTTAAAGGTAAGTTTTGACAAGTTAGAGTTACGTTCTGACTAGGTAAAGTAAGTTTTTTACTACTTAAAGTAACGTTTTGACTATTTTAAGTTACGTTTTAACAAGTTAAAATTACGTTTTGACAAGTTAAATTTACGTTTTGAAAGTTAAAGTACTTTTTGTACAAGTAAAAGTTATGTTTTGACAAGTTAAAGTACGTTTTTACAAGTTAAAGTTACGTTTTGACAAGTTAAAGTTATGTTTTGGCAAGATAAAGTAAGTTTTTTTCAACTTAAAGTTACGATTTGGTAAGTTAAAGTTACGTTTTGACAAATTAAAATACTTTTTTTACAAGTTAAAGTTACGTTTTGACAAGTTAAAGTTACGTTTTGACAAGGTAATGTTAGTTTTATACAACTTAAAGTAACGTTTTGACAATTTAAAGTTACGTTTTGACAAGTTAAAGTTAGGTTTTGACAATTTAAATTTACGTTTTGAAAAGTTAAAGTTACGTTTTGACAAGGTAAAGTAAGTTTTTTACAACTTAAAGTAACGTTTTGACCATTTAAAGTTACGGTTTTGGCAAGTTAAAGTTACATTTTGACAACTTAAATTTATGTTTTGACAAATTAAAGTACTTTTTTTACAAGTTAAAGTTACGTTTTGACGGGTTAAAGTATTTATTATTATTTAAAGTTACCTTTTGAAAAGTTAAAGTTACGTTTTGACAAGTTCAAGTACATTTTTGCAAGTTAAAGTTATGTTTTGACAAGTTCGAGTACATTTTTACAAGTTAAAGTTACGTTTTGACAAGTTAAAGTTATGTTTTGACAAGATAAAGTAAGTTTTTAAAACTGAAAGTTACGTTTTGGCAAGTTAAAGTTGCGTTTTGAAAATTTAAAGTTATGTTTTGACAAGTTAAAGTACGTTTTTACAAGTTAAAGTTACGTTTTTAAAAGTTAAAGTTAAGTTTTGGCAAGTTAAAGTACGTTTTTTACAAGTTTTAGTTACATTTTGACAAGTTAAAGTACGTTTTGTATAAGTTAAATTAACATTTTTCCAAGTTAAACTTAAGTTTTTACAAGTTAAATTACGTTTTTTACAAGTTAAAATTACGTTTTTTACAAGTTAAAATTTCGTTTTGACAAGTTAAAATCACATTTTTACTAGTTAAATTAAGGTATTTACAAGTTAAAATTACGTTTTTAGAAATTAAAGTACGTTTTTTCAAGTTAAAGTTACATTTTGACAAATTAAAGTTACGTTTTGACAAGTTAAAGTACGTTTTTTACAAGTTAAAGTAACGTTTTGATAGGTTAAAGTTACGTTTTGACAAGGTATAGTAAGTTTTTTACAACTTAAAATTACTTTTTGACAAGTTAAAATTACGTTTTTACAAATTAAAGTACGTTTTTTCGAGTTAAAGTTACATTTTGACAAGTTAAAGTTACGTTTTGACAAGTTAAAGTACGTTTTTACAAGTTGAAGTTACATATTACGAAGTTAAAGTTATGTTTTCACTAGTTAAAGTAAGTTTTTTACAACTTAAAGTTACGTTTTGAAAAGTTAAGGTTATGTTTTGAAAAGTTCAACTACATTTTTTACAAGTTAAAGTTACGTTTTTGACAAGTTAAAGTACGTTTTTACAAGTTAAAATTACATATTACCAAGTTAAAGTTAAGTTTTCACTAGGTAAAGTAAGTTTTTTACAATTTAAAGTTACGTTTTGAAAAGTTAAAGTTATGTTTTGAAAAGTTCAAGTACATTTTTTACAAGTTAAAGCTACGTTTTGACAAGTTAAAGTACGTTTTTTACATGTTAAAGGTACGTTTTGGAAAGTTAAAGTTGGTTTTTACAAGTTAAAATTACGTTTCGACGAGTTAAATTTATGTTCTGACGTGTTAAAGTATGTTTTTACAAGTTAAAATTACGTTTTCGCGAGTTAAAGTTACGATTTTACAAATTAAAGTACGTTTTGACAAGTTAATGTTACGTTTTTTATAAGTTAAAGTTAAGTTTTCACAATTTATAGAAACATTTGTACATATGAAAGTACATTTTTTTCAAGTTAAAGTTGTGTTTTGAAAATTTAAGTTACGTTTTGACAAGTTAAAGTACGTTTTTACAAGTTAAAGTTACGTTTTTACAAGTTAAAGTTAAGTTTTGGCAAGTTAAATACGTTTTGTACAAGTTAAAGTAAGTTTTTTACAACTTAAAGTACGTTTTTGGAAGTTAAACTTACGTTTTGACAAGTTAAAGTTACGTTTTTTCAAGTTAATGTTACGTTTTTACAAGTTAAAGTTATGTTTGGACAAGTTAAAATACGTTTTTACAAGTTAAAGTTACGTTTTGACAAGTTAAAGTTACGTTTTTTACAAGTTCAAGTTACATTTTGACAAGTTAAAGTTACGCTTTGACAAGTTAAAGTACGTTTTTTTGAAGTTAAAGTTACGTTTTGACAAGTTAAAGTACGTCTTTTACAAGTTAAAGTTACGTTTTGACAAGTTAAAGTTAAGTTTTGGCAAGATAAAGTAAGTTTTTTTCAACTTAAAGTTACGATTTGGCAAGTTAAAGTTACGTTTTGACAAATTAAAATACTTTTTTTACAAGTTAAATTTACGTTTTTACAAGTTAAAGGTAAATTTTAACAAGTTAAAGTTACGTTTTGACAAGGTAAAGTAAGTTTTTTAGTACTTAAAGTAACGTTTTGACTATTTAAAGTTACGTTTTGACAAAGTAAAATTACGTTTTGACAAGTTAAATTTACGTTTTGACAATTAAAGTACTTTTTGTACAAGTTAAAGTTATGTTTTGACAAGTTAAAGTACGTTTTTACAAGTTAAAGTTACGTTTTGACAAGTTAAAGTTATGTTTTGACAAGTTAAAGTTACGTTTTGACATGGTAAAGTAAGTTTTTTACAACTTAACCTAACGTTTTGACAATTTAAAGTTACGTTTTGACAAGTTAAAGTTAGGTTTTGACAATTTAAATTAACGTTATGAGAAGTTAAAGTACGTTTTTTACAAGTTCAAGTTACGTTTTGACAAGTTAAAGTTACGTTTTGACAAGGTAAAGTAAGTTTTTTACAACTTAAAGTAATGTTTTGACAATTTAAAGTTACGCTTTTGACAAGTTAAAGTTACGTTTTGACGACTTAAATTTATGTTTTGACAAATTAAAGTTTTTTTTTTATAAGTTAAAGTTACGTTTTGATAGGTTAAAGTATTTTTTATTAGTTAAAGTTACCTTTTGAAAAGTTAAAGTTACGTTTTGACAAGTTCAAGTACATTTTTACAAGTTCAAGTTACGTTTTGACAAGTTAAAGTTATGTTTTGACAAGATAAAGTAAGTTTTTTACAACTTAAAGTTACGTTTTGAAAAGTTAAGGTTATGTTTTGAAAAGTTCAAGTACATTTTTTACAAGTTAAAGTTACGTTTTGACAAGTTAAAGTTACGTTTTTACAAATTAAAATATGTTTTTTACATTTTAAAGGTACGTTTTGGAAAGTTAATAGTAGTTTTTACAAGTTAAAATTACGTTTCGACAAGTTAAATTTATGTTCTGACATGTTAAAGTATGTTTTTACAAGTTAAAATTACGTTTTCGCGAGTTAAAGTTACGATTTTACAAATTAAAGTACGTTTTGACAAGTTAATGTTACGTTTTTTACAAGATAAAGTTAAGTTTTCACAATTCATAGAAACATTTGGACATATGAAAGTACATTTTTTTCAAGTTAAAGTTGCGTTTTGAAAATTTAAGTTACGTTTTGACAAGTTAAAGTACGTTTTTACAAGTTAAAGTTACGTTTTGACAAGTTAAAGTTACGTTTTTACCAGTTAAACTACGTTTTTTACATGTTGAAGTTACGTTTTGGCAAGTTAAAGTTACGTTTTTAAAAGTTAAAGTTAAGTTTTGGCAAGTTAAAGTACGTTTTTTTCAAGTTTTAGTTACATTTTGACAAATTAAACTACGTTTTTTATAAGTTAAATTAACATTTTTCCAAGTTAAAGTTAAGTTTTTACAAGTTAAATTACGTTTTTTACAAGTTAAAATTTCGTTTTGACAAAATAAAATCACATTTTTACATGTTAAATTAAGGTATTTACAAGTTCAAATCACATTTTTACGTTTTTACAAATTAAAGTACGTTTTTTCAAGTTAAAGTTACATTTTGACAAGGGAAAGTAAGTTTTTTACAAGTTAAAGTTACATTGTGACAAGTTAAAGTTAAGTTTTTGCAAGTTAAAGTAAGTTTTTTTCAACTTAAAGTTACGATTTGGCAAGTTAAAGTTACGTTATGACAAATTAAAATACTTTTTTTACAAGTTAAACTTACGTTTTTACAAGTTAAAGGTAAGTTTTGACAAGTTAAAGTTACGTTTTGACAAGGTAAAGTAAGTTTTTTAGTACTTAAACTAACGTTTTGACTATTTAAAGTTACGTTTTGACACGTTAAAATTACGTTTTGACAAGTTAAATTTACGTTTTGTCAATTAAAGTACTTTTTGTACAAGTTAACGTTATGTTTTGACAAGTTAAAGTACGTTTTTACAAGTTAAAGTTACGTTTTGACAAGTTAAAGTTATGTTTTGGCAAGATAAAGTAAGTTTTTTCCAACTCAAAGTTACGATTTGGCAAGTTAAAGTTATGTTTTGACAAATTAAAATATGTTTTTTAAAAGTTAAAGTTACGTTTTGACAAGTTAAAGTTACGTTTTGAAAAGTTAGAGTTACGTTTTGATAAGGTAAAGTAAGTTTTTTACAACTTAAAGTAACGTTTTGACAATTTAAAGTTACGTTTTAACAAGTTAAAGTTAGGTTTTGAAAATTTAAATTTACGTTTTGACAAGTTAAAGTACGTTTTTTACAAGTTCAAGTTACGGTTTGACAAGTTAAAGTTACGTTTTAAAAGGTAAAGTAAGTTTTTTACAACTTAAAGTAACGTTTTGACAATTTAAAGTTACGCTTTTGACAAGTTAAAGTTACGTTTTGACATGTTAAAGTATTTTTTACTAGTTAAATTTACCTTTTGAAAAGTTAAAGTTACGTTTTGTCAAGTTCGAGTACATTTTTACAAGTTAAAGTTACGTTTTGACAAGTTAAAGTTATGTTTTGACAAGATAAAGTAAGTTTTTAAAACTGAAAGTTACGTTTTGGCAAGTTAAAGTTGCGTTTTGAAAATTTTAAGTTATGTTTTGACAAGTTAAAGTACGTTTTTTTCAAGTTTTAGTTACATTTTGACAAGTTAAAGTACGTTTTTTATAAGTTAAATTAACATTTTTCCAAGTTAAAGTTAAGTCTTTACAAGTTAAAATACGTTTTTTACAAGTTAAAATTTCGTTTTGACAAGTTAAAATCACATTTTTACAAGTTAAATTAAGTTATTTACAAGTTCAAATCACATTTTTACGTTTTTACAAATTAAAGTACGTTTTTTCAAGTTAAAGTTACATTTTGACAAATTAAAGTTACGTTTTGACAAGTTAAAGTTACGTTTTGACAAGTTCAAGTACATTTTTACAAGGTAAAGTAAGTTTTTTACAACTTAAAATTAGTTTTTGACAAGTTAAAATTACGTTTTTACAAATTAAAATACGTTTTCTCAAGTTAAAGTTACATTTTGACAAGTTAAAGTACGTTTTTACAAGTTAAAGTTACATATTACCACGTTAAAGTTACGTTTTCACTAGGTAAAGTAAGTTTTTTACAACTTCAAGTTATGTTTTGAAAAGTTAAGGTTATGTTTTGAAAAGTTCAAGTACATTTTTTACAAGTTAAAGTTACGTTTTGACAAGTTAAAGTTACGTTTTGACAAGTTAAAGTTACGTTTTTACCAGTTAAAATACGTTTTTTACACGTTGAAGGTACGTTTTGGCAAGTTAAAGTTAGTTTTTACAAGTTAAAATTACGTTTCGACAAGTTAAATTTATGTTTTGACATGTTAAAGTATGTTTTTACAATTTAAAATTACGTTTTCGCGAGTTAAAGTTACGATTTTACAAATTAAAGTACGTTTTGACAAGTTAATGTTATGGTTTTTATAAGTTTAAGTTAAGTTTTCACAATTTATAAAAACATTTGGACATATGAGAGTATGTTTTTTACAAGATAAAGTTGCGTTTTGAAAATTTAAGTTACGTTTTGACAAGTTAAAGTACGTTTTTAGAATTTAAAGTTACGTTTTTACAAGTTAAAGTTATGTTTTGGCAAGTTAAGTACGTTTTGTACAAGTTAAAGTTACGTTTTGACAAGTTAATGTAAGTTTTTCACAACTTAAAGTTACGTTTTTGCAACTTAAATTTACGTTTTGACAAATTGAAGAACTTTTTTTTCAAGTTAAAGTTACGTTTTGACAAGTTAAAGTTACGTTTTGACAAGTTAAAGTTATGTTTTGACAAGTTAAAATACGTTTTGACAATTAAAGTTGTGTTTTGACAAGTTAAAGTACATATTTACAAATTAAAGTTATGTCTTGACAAGTTAAAGTTACGCTTTGACAAGTTAAAGTAAGTTTTTTACAACTTAAAGTACGTTTTTGGAAGTTAAACTTACGTTTTGACACGTTAAAGTTACATTTTTTCAATTTAATGTTACGTTTTTACAAGTTAAAGTTATGTTTTGACAAGTTAAAATACGTTTTTACAAGTTAAAGTTACGTTTTGACAAGTTAAAGTTACGTTTTTTACAAGTTCAATTTACATTTTGACAAGTTAAAGTTACGCTTGGACAAGTTAAAGTACGTTTTTTAGAAGTTAAAGTTATGTTTTGACAAGTTAAAGTACGTCTTTTACAAGTTAAAGTTACGGTTTGACAAGTTAAAGTTAAGTTTTGGCAAGATAAAGTAAGTTTTTTTCAACTTAAAGTTACGATTTGGCAAGTTAAAGTTAGGTTTTGACAAATTCAAATACTTTTTTACAAGTTAAATTTACGTTTTTACAAGTTAAAGGTAAGTTTTGACAAGTTAAGGTTACGTTTTGACAAGGTAAAGTAAGTTTTTTACTATTTAAAGAAATGTTTTGACTATTTAAAGTTACGTTTTGACAAGTTAAAATTACGTTTTGACAAGTTAAATTTACGTTTTGACAATTAAAGTACTTTTTGTACAGGTTAAAGTTATGTTTTGACAAGTTAAAGTACACTTTTAGAAGTTAAAGCTACGCTTTGACAAGTTAAATTACGTTTTTTACAAGTTAAAGTTACGTTTTGACAAGTTAAAGTTACATTTTGACGAGTTAAAGTTTCGTTTTGACAAGTTAAACTTACGTTTTGACATGTTAAAGTTACACTTTTACAAGTTAAAGTACGTTTTTAAGAACTTAATGTTACGTTTTGACAAGTTAAAGTTACGTTTCTACAAGTTAACTTAAGTTTTTTACAAGTTAAAGTTACATTTTGACAAGTTAAAATTATGTTTTGACAAGATAAAGTACTTTTTTTACAACGTAAAGATTACGTTTTGACAAGTAAAAGTATACTTATAAATTAAAGTTATGTTTTGACAAGTTAAAATTACGTTTTTATAAGTTAAAGTACGTTTTTTAGAAGTTGAAGTTACTTTTTGACAAGTTAAAGTTACGTTTTGACTAGGTAAAGTAAGTTTTTTACAACTTAAAGTTTCGTTTTTTCAGGTTAATGTTACGTTTTTACAAGTTTAAGTTATGTTTTGACAAATTAAAATACGTTTTTACAAGTTAAAGTTACGTTTTGACAAGTTAAGGTTACATTTTTTACAAGTTCAAGTTACATTTTGACAAGTTAAAGTTACGCTTTGACAAGTTAAAGTACGTTTTTTAGAAGTTAAAGTTATGTTTTGACAAGTTAAAGTACGTCTTTTACAAGTTAAAGTTACGTTTTAACAAGTTAAAGTTACGTTATGACAAGTTATAGTACATTTAATACAAGTTGAACTTACGTTTTGACAAGTTAAAGTACTTTTTTACAAGTTAAAGTTACGTTTTGCAAAATTAAAGTTAGGTTTTGACAAGAAAAAATAAGTTTTTTACAACTTGAAGTTACGTTTTGGCAAGTTTAGGTAACGTTTTGACAAATTAAAATACTTTATTTTACAAGTTAAAGTTACGTTTTGCAAAGTTAAAATACGTTTTTACAACTTAGAGTTACGTTTTGAAACGTTAAAATTAGGTTTTTTACAAGTTAAAGTTACGTTTTGACAAGTTAAAGTTACGTTTTAACCAGTTAAATTAAGTGTTTTACAAGTTCAAGTTACATTACGACAAGTTAAAGTTATGTTTTGACAAGTTAAAGTACGCTTATTACTAATTAAAGTTACGTTTTGATAAGTTAATGTTACGTTTTGACAAGTTAAAGTACATTTATAAATTAAAGTTACGTTTTGACAAGTTAAAATTACGTTTTTATAAGTTAAAGTACGTGTTTTACAAGTTCAAGTTACGTTTTGACAAGTTAAAGTTACGTTTTGACTAGGTAAAGTAAGTTTTTTACAATTTAAGAGTTATGTTTTGACAAGTTAAAGTTATATTTTGACAAGTTAAAGTACGTTTTTTACAAGTTAAAGTTACGTTTTGACACGTTAAAGTTACGTTTTTTCAAGTTAAATTACGTTTTTTACATGTTAATATTACCTTTTTTCAAGTTAAAGTTAGTTTTTAGACTTTAAAATTACGTTTTGACAAGTTAAATTTACGTTTTGACATGTTAAAGTATGTTTTTACAAGTTAAAATTATGTTTTGACAAGTTAAAGTTACGTTTTGACAAGTTAAAGTACGTATTTACAAATTAAAGTCACGTCTTGACAAGTTAAAGTTACGGTTTGACAAGTTAAAGTTACCTTTTCACAAGTTAAAGTTACGTTTTCACAAGTTAAAGTTACTTCTTTACAAGTTAAGGTTGCGTTTTGAAAAGATAAAGTTATGTTTTGACAAGTTAAAATACTATTTTACAAGTTAAAGTTACGTTTTGACAAGTTAAATTACATTTTGACAAGTTAAAATACATTTTTTACAACTTAAAGTTACGATTTGACAAGTTAAAGTTACGTTTTGACAAGTTAAAGTTACGTTTTGACAAGCTAAAGTACGTTTTTTAGACCTAAATGTTACATTTTGACAAGTTAAAGTTACGTTTTTACAAGTTAAGGTTGCGTTTGGAAAAGTCAAAGTTAAGTTTTGACAAGTTAAAGTACGTTTTTACAAGTTAAAGTTACGTTTTGACAAGTTAAATTACGCTTTGACAAGTTAAATTATGTTTTTTACAAGTTAAAGTTACGTTTTGACAAGTTAAAGTTACATTTTGACGAGTTAAAGTTTCATTTTGACAAGTTAAAGTTACGTTTTGACATGTTAAAGTTACACTTTCACAAGTTAAAGTACGTTTTTAAGAACTTAATGTTACGTTTTGACAAGTTAAAGTTACGTTTCTACAAGTTAACTTAAGTTTTTTACAAGTTAAAGTTACATTTTGACAAGTTAAAGTTATGTTTTGACAAGATAAAGTACTTTTTTTACAACGTAAAGATTACTTTTTGACAAGTAAAAGTATACTTATAAATTAAAGTTATGTTTTGACAAGTTAAAATTACGTTTTTATATGTTAAAGTACGTTTTTTAGAAGTTCAAGTTACTTTTTGACAAGTTAAAGTTACGTTTTGACTAGGTAAAGTAAGTTTTTTTCAACTTAAAGATTCGTTTTTTCAGGTTAATGTTACGTTTTTACAAGTTTAAGTTATGTTTTGACAAATTAAAATACGTTTTTACAAGTTAAAGTTACGTATTGACAAGTTAAGGTTACATTTTTTACAAGTTCAAGTTACATTTTGACAAGTTAAAGTTACGCTTTGACAAGTTAAAGTACGTTTTTTAGAAGTTAAAGTTATGTTTTGACAAGTTAAAGTACGTCTTTTACAAGTTAAAGTTACGTTTTAACAAGTTAAAGTTACGTTATGACAAGTTATAGTACATTTAATACAAGTTGAACTTACGTTTTGACAAGTTAAAGTACTTTTTTACAAGTTAAAGTTACGTTTTGAAAAATTAAAGTTAGGTTTTGACAAGAAAAAATAAGTTTTTTACAACTTAAAGTTACGTTTTGGAAAGTTTAGGTAACATTTTGAGAAATTAAAATACTTTATTTTACAAGTTAAAGTTACATTTTGACGAATTAAGGTACGTTTTTATAAAGTTAAAGTACGTTTTTACAAGTTAAAGTACGTTTTTACAAGATAAAGTTACGTTTTGCCAAGTTAAAGTACGTTTTTACAAGTTAAAGTTACGTTTTGCAAAGTTAAAATACGTCTTTACAACTTAGAGTTACGTTTTGAAACGTTAAAGTTAGGTTTTTTACAAGTTAAACTTACGTTTTGACAAGTTAAAGTTATGTTTTAACCAGTTAAATTATGTGTTTTACAAGTTAAAGTTACATTACGATAAGTTAAAGTTATGTTTTGACAAGTTAAATTACGCTTTTTACTAATTAAAGTTACGTTTTGATAAGTTAATGTTACGTTTTGACAAGTTAAAGTACATTTATAAATTAAAGTTACGTTTTGACAAGTTAAAATTACGATTTTATAAGTTAAAGTACGTGTTTTACAAGTTCAAGTTACGTTTTGACAAGTTAAAGTTACGTTTTGACTAGGTAAAGTAAGTTTTTTACAATTTAAGAGTTACGTTTTGACAAGTTAAAGTTATATTTTGACAAGTTAAAGTACGTTTTTTACAAGTTAAAGTTACGTTTTGACACGTTAAAGTTACGGTTTTACAAGTTAAATTACGTTTTTTACATGTTAATATTACCTTTTGGCAAGTTAAAGTTAGTTTTTAGAATTTAAAATTACGTTTTGACAAGTTAAATTTATGTTTTGACATGTTAAAGTATGTTTTTACAAGTTAAAATTACGTTTTGACAAGTTAAATTTACGTTTTGACAAGTTAAAGTACGTATTTACAAATTAAAGTTACGTCTTAACAAGTTAAAGTTACGTTTTGACAAGTTAAAGTTACCTTTTCACAAGTTAAAGTTACGTTTTCACAAGTTAAAGTTACTTCTTTACAAGTTAAGGTTGCGTTTTGAAAAGATAAAGTTATGTTTTGACAAGTTAAAATACGATTTTACAAGTTAAAGTTACGTTTTGACAAGTTAAATTACATTTTGACAAGTTAAAATACATTTTTTACAACTTAAAGTTACGATTTGACAAGTTAAAGTTACGTTTTGACAAGTTAAAGTTACGTTTTGACAAGTTAAAGTACGTTTTTTAGACAGTAATGTTACATTTTGACAAGTTAAAGTTACGTTTTTACAAGTTAAGGTTGCGTTTGGAAAAGTCAGAGTTAAGTTTTGACAAGTTAAAGTACGTTTTTACAAGTTAAAGTTACGTTTTGACAAGTTAAATTACGCTTTGACAAGTTAAATTACGTTTTTTACAAGTTAAAGTTACGTTTTGACAAGTTAAAGTTACATTTTGACGAGTTAAAGTTTCGTTTTGACAAGTTAAAGTTACGTTTTGACATGTTAAAGTTACACTTTTACAAGTTAAAATACGTTTTTAAGAACTTAATGTTACGTTTTGACAAGTTAAAGTTACGTTTCTACAAGTTAACTTCAGTTTTTTACAAGTTAAAGTTAAATTTTGACAAGTTAAAGTTATGTTTTGACAAGATAAAGTCTTTTTTTTACAACGTAAATATTACGTTTTGACAAGTAAAAGTATACTTATAAATTAAAGTTATGTTTTGACAAGTTAAAATTACGTTTTTATAAGTTAAAGTACGTTTTTTAGAAGTTCAAGTTACTTTTTGACAAGTTAAAGTTACGTTTTGACTAGGTAAAGTAAGTTTTTTACAACTTAAAGTTTCGTTTTTTCAAGTTAATGTTACGTTTTTACAAGTTAAAGTTATGTTTTGACAAATTAAAATATGTTTTTACAAGTTAAAGTTACGTTTTGACAAGTTAAGGTTACATTATTTACAAGTTCAAGTTACATTTTGACAAGTTAAAGTTACGCTTTGACAAGTTAAAGTACGTTTTTTAGAAGTTAAACTTACGTTTTGACAAGTTAAAGTACGTCTTTTACAAGTTAAAGTTACGTTTTGACAAGTTAAAGTTACGTTATGACAAGTTAAAGTACATTTAATACAAGTTGAACTTACGTTTTGACAAGTTTAAGTACATTTTTACAAGTTAAAGTTACGTTTTCCAAAATTAAAGTTACGTTTTGACAAGAAAAAATAAGTTTTTTACAACTTAAAGTTACGTTTTGGCAAGTTTAGGTAACGTTTTGACAAATTAAAATACTTTATTTTACAAGTTAAAGTTACATTTTGCCAAATTAAAGTACGTTTTTATAAAGTAAAAGTACGTTTTTACAAGTTAAAGTACGTTTTTACAAGTTAAAGTTATGTTTTGCCAAGTTAAAGTACGTTTTTACAAGTTAAAGTTACGTTTTGCCAAGTTAAAGTACGTTTTTACAAGTTAAAGTAAAGTTTTGCAAAGTTAAAGTACGTTTTTACAACTTCGACTTACATTTTGAAACGTTAAAGTTAGGTTTTTTACAAGTTAAAGTTACGTTTTTACAAGTTAAAGTTACATTTTAACCAGTTAAATTAAGTTTTTACAAGTTCAAGTTACATTTTGACAATTTAAAGTTACGTTTTGACAAGTTAAAGTACACTTTTTATTAATTAAAGTTACGTTTTGATAAGTTAATGTTACGTTTTGACAAGTTAAAGTACATTTATAAATTAAAGTTACGTTTTGACAAGTTAAAATTATGTTTTTATAAGTTAAAGTACGTGTTTTACAAGTTCAAGTTACGTTTTGACAAGTTAAAGTTACGTTTTAACTAGGTAAAGTAAGTTTTTTACAATTTAAGAGTTACGTTTGACAAGTTAAAGTACATTTTTTACAAGTTAAAGTTACGTTTTGACACGTTAAAGTTACGTTTTTACAAGTTAAATTTCGTTTTTTACATGTTAATATTACGTTTTGGCAAGTTAAAGTTAGTTTTTAGAATTTAAAATTACGTTTTAACAAGTTAAATTTACGTTTTGACATGTTAAAGTATGTTTTTACTAGTTAAAATTACGTTTTGACAAGTTAAAGTTACATTTGACAAGTTAAAGTACGTATTTCCAAATTAAAGTTACGTCTTGACAAGTTAAAGTTACGTTTTGACAAGTTAAAGTTAGCTTTTCACAAGTTAAAGTTACGTTTTCACAAGTTAAAGTTACTTCTTTACAAGTTAAGGTTGCGTTTTGAAAAGATAAAGTTAATTTTTGACAAGTTAAAATACGATTTTACAAGTTAAAGTTACGTTTTGACAAGTTAAAGTTACGTTTTGACAAGTTAAAGTACGTTTTTTAGACCTTAATGTTACGTTTTGACAAGTTAAAGTTACGTTTTTACAAGTTAAGGTTGCGTTTGGAAAAGTCAAAGTTAAGTTTTGACAAGTTAAAGTACGTTTTTACAAGTTAAAGTTACGTTTTGACAAGTTAAATTACGCTTTGACAAGTTAAATTACGTTTTTTACAAGTTAAAGTTACGTTTTGACAAGTTAAAGTTACATTTTGACTAGTTAAAGTTTCGTTTTGACAAGTTAAAGTTACGTTTTGACATGTTAAAGTTACACCTTGATAAGTTAAAGTACGTTTTTAAGAACTTAATGTTACGTTTTTACAAGTTAAAGTTACGTTTTTACAAGTTAACTTAAGTTTTTTACAAGTTAAAGTTACATTTTGACAAGTTAAAGTTATGTTTTAACAAGATAAAATACTTTTTTTACAACGTAAAGATTACGTTTTGACAAGTAAAAGTATACTTATAAATTAAAGTTGTTAGTTCAAGATTGGCATCATTGCTTCGTCAAATCTCTGATGTCCTTCCTGTGGTCCTCCGCATCTTAAAAGACATCGTCCCTGTCATCCTGTACCTTAGTTCCAGTTGCTTTTTGGCGCCTGTCTTTTACCCGCTGGTCCCTGGGTTTCCTCGGACTTCTAACAAGACACTGGAGTATATAAACCCTCTCACGCTACATCTAGGGTTTATGCATCTTTTCTAAATACGCCGCCCAAGCAAGCTCATCAAAGGGTTTCTTGTTCTTGCGCTCTTCTTGTGTTGGAAATAGCTTTTAAAGAAGAAAAGGCTTTTCTGTAAGTGCATCTTTTATTCTTCTTTATTGTTGTAAACATTATTCAGGACATGTTCCTAACAAGTGTGACTAAGTGAGAAGTGCTCACTCTAAGGGGGAGCCTTAGGTAGATTCACTTTGAAAGATAGAAAGTATTAGGTTAAAGAATCTGTGATGTCTTTGTGTAACCTTTGTAACTTCACTCTTTCATTATAAAGTAATCTAAGTCACCGGGATAAACTATCCCCCCAGACGTAGGCAGTTGCCGAACTGGGTTATCAACGTGCCTGTGTCTTTTACGTTTTGGTATTCGTGTTGTAATCTTGTGTGACAGGAACATCCTTAGTAACATCTCAGCCATTCATAAGATTCCTCCATTTCATTTGGTATCAGAGCAGGTGCCCTAAGCTACTGGGTACATTCAATCTTGTTGTGTTGGCTGTCTCTTGTTCTCTGATGGATACATTCAGAGAAGGTGGTTCTGTAAGTCGTGCTCCCTTGCTTGACGGGCAAAACTATCCCTACTGGAAAGCTCGTATGGGGGCATTTATAAAGTCTATTGATCAAAAAACGTGGAAATCTGTTGTTGTGGGCTGGAGTATTCCCAAGAGACTCCTTGCTGATGGAATCACTGTAGAAGATGTCCCTGCTCTTGAATGGTCTACTCTTGATGACGAAGCCTCTCTTTCAAACTCCAAGGCCCTTAATGCTATTTACAATGGAGTTGATAAGAATGTGTTTCGGTTAATTAACACCTGCAAAAGTGCAAAGGAGGCTTGGGATATTCTTGAAACCACTTATGAAGGAACAGATAAAGTCAAGAACTCTCGTTTACAACTTCTCACTGCTAAGTTTGAAAGTCTGAAAATGGCAGAAGATGAATCAATCAACGACTTTTATGTTCGGGTCAGAGATCTTTCTAATGAGTCTCACTCTCTGGGAGAACCTATGGGCGACGCTAAAATTGTTAAGAAGATTCTCAGGTCTCTGCCTGAAAGATTCAGAATCAAGGTCACCACTATTGATGAAGTTCATGACACCTCCTCCATGAGAGTTGATGAGCTCATTGGATCTCTTCTCACTTATGAAATGTCCCTGACGAGTAACTCTGCTCCAAAATCTCGTAACCTGGCATTGAATTCAACTGGCCCAGATTTTGCCTCTTCCAGAGGTGATGAAATTACGGAATCTTATGAAGACTCTCTGGCTCTCTTGGCTAAGAATTTTGGCAGATTTATGAAAAGGTTTGACAAGAAACCTATGCCCGGCAACTACAAAAACAAGTCTTCTCAAAATTTCAGACAAACCCCGCAGCCTCGGCGTTTCAATCAGGATCGCGCATCTGGTCAAGCAGCAAAAGGGAAAGGCATTCAATGTCATGAATGTGAAGGTTTTGGGCATATCCAATCTGAATGCCCAAATTTCATCAGACGTCAACAAAAGAGCTACAATTCTACGCTATCAGATGATGACCAGAGCACTAAGTCTGGGGATGATGATGAGACTGATGGTGGAACAAACAATTTTCTTGCTTTTGTGAGTCAATGTACTTCTTCCTCTGAAGAAAATATAGAGCTCTCCTTAGCTCTTTCTGGTCTTGATGGATCAGAGTTTGACAGTCCAATTGGTCTTCCTGATGCAAACATCTCTGATGACTTCCTATCTCACATATTTGATGTTTTCTCTTCGGACTCAGACCCCGTATCTGTCTTTCGTGATAACGACGAGATTAGTGTCTCTGTCCTTATTAAAGCCTACAAAGTCTTGTTTGTAAACAGGTCAAATGAACACAATACAGTCGGTGCTCAGGCTGATCGAATTGCTGATCTTGAACAGTCCTGTTCGGATCTTCTCTCTCAACTTCAAGAATTTCAAGCTGACTCTCCGGTTTCCGTCAAGGAAAGGATCACATCTCTTTTGGAGGAGAAAACTCAACTTCTGGAAACGATCCGTGTTCTGAAACTCGATGTCGCTCGTCTATCTCAAGATGTTACTCGACTTACTCAGTCGGTTGATGCCCATCCTGGTACTTGTGCCCTCAATGATCTTCTAAGGAGTGGAAAGTCTTCTGTTGATAAGTTGGGTTTAGGTTTCAAAAGAGAATCACCCTCCTGTTCTCAACCTCGATTTGTACCAGCCTGCTCAACTTCGAACATGGTTGTCCCTCTTACATCTTCCAGCTTTCCAGTTGTCTCAGTCGCCCCTGCTAACAAATCTCCTCAAATACAAAGAACTACATCTGTGCACCATAAATGGATTTGTCATTTCTGTGGGAGGAAAGGTCACATTCGCCCATTCTGTTTTCGATTGTTTGGTCGCACTCCTTATCTCACCGGACAACGTTTTCCTCAAAGAATTTTCCGACATTCTGCAACTTATCACACAATCAACAATACCTCTAATCAACGCTGGCGTGTAAAAAGCTCTCATACCGCTGTTGTTGCCTACACCTCTCTGAAGGCCTCCTCTCGGGATGATTGGTATTTTGATAGTGGCTGTTCTCGCCACATGACAGGTGTCTCTGATTTCCTTGCAAATGTGCAGCCTTGCACCAAAGGTAGTGTCACGTTTGGTGGTGGCTCTACAGGCTCTGTGATTGGTCGCGGGACTCTTGAAGTGTCAGGGTGTCCCCAGCTTGATAACATTCTCCTGGTTGATGGCTTAAAAGCAAATCTAATTAGCATCAGCCAACTCTGTGATAATGATCTTACAGTCACGTTTACCAAGACGGGTTGTTCTGTCCACAATTCTGCAAACCTGGAGATCATGCAGGGTACTCGGTCCCCTGATAACTGCTACATGTGGTCGTCTTCCTCAACGTGTCTCCTGAGTACTCAGGATACCTCAACTCTGTGGCATCGTCGCCTTGGCCACCTAAATGCTCGGAGCATCTGTAATCTTATCTCTCAGGATGCAGTCATTGGCCTCCCGCCTACCTTCTCTTCAGACCTTGGCCTTTGCGGTGAGTGCCAAATTGGGAAACAGACTCGTGTTCCCCACAAAAAGGTGGATTTCATCACGACCTCGTCTGTTCTTGAACTTCTCCACATGGATCTCATGGGTCCGATGCAGGTTGAAAGCATTGGTGGTAAGAAGTATATTTTAGTTCTTGTGGATGATTTCTCCAGATACACATGGGTTGAATTTCTCCGCGAAAAGTCAGACGCGTTTCGTACCTTTCATGCCCTTGCTCTTCGGTTGCAGCGGTCTCGATCTGAGAAAATCACTCGAATCCGAACTGATCATGGTCGAGAATTTGAAAATGCTGATTTCTCTGGATTCTGTACTTCTGAGGGCATCACTCATGAATTTTCTGCTCCCATCACCCCTCAATCAAATGGAATAGTGGAGCGGAAAAATCGTACCATCCAAGAGATGGCTCGGGTTATGCTTCATGCTAATAATGTCTCCTACCGGTTTTGGGCTGAAGCTGTTAACACCGCCTGCCATATTCACAATCGTGTCTCTCTTCGGGCTGGAACTTCGATCACGAATTATGAGATCTGGAGGGGGAGAAAACCGAATGTTAAGTATTTTCGTGTGTTTGGTTCTGTATGTTTCATCCTGGCTGACAGAGACCCCAAGAAGAAACTTGATCCTCGCAGTGACGAAGGTTTCTTTCTGGGATACTCCTCTACAAGCCGTGCTTACAGAGTCTTCAACAACAGGACTCAAGTTGTCATGGAGTCTATGAATGTGAAATTCAGTGATGATGCCCCACCTCACTCGTCTCCCTTGCCTGATGAAGTTCTTCTTGTCTCTCCTGATGTTACTGACAGCGAGCCTGTGTCTACCTCTCCTGCCTTGAAAACTCCCTCATCCAGAGTTATCTTAAATCACCCCAAAGAAGCCATCATCGGTGATCTTCATCAAGGTGTCATTACCCGCCGGAAAGACCCTGTTAATTACCTGGAGTTAATTGGAAATGTGTGCTTCACCTCTCAGATTGAGCCGAAAAATATTTCTGAAGCAATCCTGGATGAGTACTGGGTAGCCGCGATGCAAGAGGAACTTTCTCAATTTGAAAGGAACGATGTGTGGGTTCTGGTCCCACGCCCTTCTGCAAATGTCATCGGAACAAAATGGATTTTCAAACATAAATCAGATGCTCTGGGCAATGTAACCAGAAACAAAGCTCGTCTTGTGGCTCAAGGCTACACTCAAATTGAAGGGGTTGATTTTGATGAAACATTTGCTCCAGTTGCTCGTCTGGAAGCAATTCGCCTCCTCTTAGGCATTGCCTGCCTGAAAAAATTCAAATTGTTTCAAATGGACGTCAAAAGTGCTTTTCTCAATGGTGTCATAAATGAAGAAGTGTTTGTAGAACAACCGAAGGGTTTTGTGAATCCTCTTTTTCCAAACCATGTGTTCAGACTTAACAAAGCTCTATATGGTCTGAAACAAGCACCCAGGGCTTGGTATGAACGTTTGGCTGTTTATCTGACTTCTCAGGGTTACTCACGGGGTGTCAAGGATCAAACCCTGTTTAGCAAAAACTCTGGATCAAACATGATGTTTGCTCAGGTGTATGTGGATGACATTGTGTTTGGAGGGTTGTCCATCTCGCTTGTTGATGACTTCATTGTAAAAATGAAATCCGAATTTGAGATGAGTATGGTCGGAGAATTGTCGTTTTTCCTGGGTTTTCAAATTAACCAACGCAATGATGGAATATTCCTTTCACAAAGCAAATATGCTCGGGAGTTGGTTAAGAAATTCGGCCTCGAATCTGGAAAACCAAAGAGAACTCCTGCATCCTCTTCTGTGAAATTATCCAAAGCTGATTCATCTAACCTTGTGGACACCAAGACATACAGGAGCATGATTGGGAGTCTCCTCTATCTAACGGCTAGTAGACCTGATATTGCCTTCTCCGTCGGAGTGAGCGCCAGGTATCAATCGTGTCCCACCGAAAATCACTTGAGTTATGTTAAGAGAATCATTAAATATGTACATGGTACTCTTGATTATGGGATCTTCTATTCTAATGATACAAATCATCATCTTGCGGGTTTTTCTGATGCTGACTGGGCTGGTAATATTGACGATCGAAAGAGTACGTCAGGAGGGTGTTTCTTTCTTGGCAACAACCTCATCTCCTGGTTCAGTAAGAAGCAGAATTGTGTTTCTCTTTCTACTGCAGAAGCAGAATACATTGCAGCCGGTGCTGCCTGTACTGAATTGGTTTACCTTAAGTGTATGCTGGAAGAATATGGTATCTCTCAAGATGTTATTACCTTGTTCTGTGACAACACGAGTGCAATCAACATTGCGAAGAACCCTGTCTTGCACAGTAAGACCAAACACATAGAAATTCGTCATCATTTCATTCGTGACCTTGTTGAGTACAAAATTCTCTCGCTTGAACACGTAGTTTCCGAAAATCAGCTTGCTGACATTTTTACCAAACCACTTGATGTTATTCAATTCGAGAAACTGAGGGCTGGACTTGGTGTTTGCTTATTGGATCTATAGCAATCACAGATGGGCCTTGGCTTGCTGATGTCAGGCCCACTTACTATCTCTGCCTGCATGCAAATGAAACTCTGCGTTTTGATTCAAAGTGGCGGGCTAATGCGTCGTTTCATTTCCTTGGGTAATAACCTTACTCAAAGGTTCTTGTGTCAGTTGTATATTTCAAACCACTCTCAGGCAGTTATTACTCTCAACCGCACTCTCGAAACCGTGGTTGATAAACACTTTGCAAAAATGGTGTCAACTCGCACTGGTCGTTCTTCGTCTGCGTCGATGGAAAATGAGAAGAAGAAGAAGATCCTTAAAAGAGTGGTCAAGAAGTCCCAGAAGAATAAATATGGGGTTCGAGTTCGGGGTTTGTCTCCAAACCCTAATGTTCTTCCTTCAATGGAGCATCCTCTGTCCTCGCCCTCTGACGACACTCGTCAAGGTAACTTCGCTTCTACTCTCTCCGATGATCATGTGCCCTCTGTTAAACATTCTCGTTCAGCGGCAGATACCATTTTGGGCCTCGTTGATGTCTCTGACACGAGGACTGACAAAGTCAGTGAGACCACTTCTCAGAAAAAGGGGGTTTTTAATAATCCGTCCCTGGACGTCTTGACAAAGGAGTTGTGTGTTGAACATCAGTCTCCTCCTTCGTCTCCTGCAAGGTTTATCTCCAGTGAAGAGTTCCATCGAATCATGGACGAGAGTGTTATTCCCTCAGACTCTGTTCTCAACTCCACTATGGACGCTGCTCATGTCTCTCCAGCCCCTCTTGTTTCAGCACCGATGGGTCCAGTTGAATCTCCTCCTCTGATTTCCTTGGGTCTCTCCGACAACCCCGTTTCTGACTCCGATGCTCCAATTGCCTCTTTGCGAAAGAGGAAGGTTTCCTCTCATCAACCTTCGCAAAAGAATTCTGCGTCTAAAAGAACTCAGCATGCATCAACTTCAGTTGTTCCCGACTCTGATTGTGTTTCCCCTCCGGTCTCCTCTCACTCTCTAGAGGACTCTGAGTTCATAGCTAATGAGGCTGAACTGGCTGAGGATGCTGACACTGAGGCTCCTCCTCCTGAAAAGAAGAAGAACCGGGCCCCTCGAAATGATATCCCAGATGTTCCCATAGATGGTGTTTCTTTTCACTCTATTTCAAATGCACTGAACTGGAAATACGTTCTGCGTCGCAGCATCTCGCCTGAGTGTGTTCTCTCCTCTGAGGCTCTTCAATGTCAGGACCTGGTCAACATTGTGAAACATGCAAACTTGCTGAAATCTATCACGTCTGTTGGTCCCTACCATCCTCGCCTTGTCCGAGAATTTGTTGTTAACCTGTCGCCTGACATCAACACCCCAGGGTCCCCGCACTTCCACAAGGTGCATGTTCGTGGAAAGTGTTTCTCCTTCTCTCCACAGGAAATCGCCCTGTCTCTTGAGCTTCCGCATCATGTTTCTCAGCCGAACCTCCCCTCCAAAGTAGACCTCGTCAAGGAACTCTCTGGTGGTCGTGATTTGAAGGGATGGCCTGATCGTGGCCCGTATCCTGCTTCCAAACTCAGCACCAAATACTCAATCTTGCACAAGATTGGGATCAAGAACTGGTGTCCCACAACCCATCATACTGGCGTATCATTGGTTCTTGCTGGGTTTCTCTACCTTGTCGGGACTCGTTCTCCTATTGATGCTGCTACTTTCTTCTACGAGCAGATTCTCCGCCACGCAGGTTCATCGGCCATTAAACTTCCTATTGGGTTTCCATCACTCATTTGTGGAATTTTACTATCTCAAGATCCAGACCTTCTGTCTCCTGCTGAACTAACCGAGTGCAGCACCTCTCCCGGAAAGATTGCCATCAATTACAAACTTTTTCAGGCTCATCACGTACCGGACTTGGCTCCACCTCCACCTACCAGCTTTCTTCATTCAGCTTTCTCTGATGGCACTGCTCCTGTTATTCCTCCCCTCTCTGCTGAGATCAGATCTCTGGTGGCTGTGTCGGTTTCTGATGAGCTGACGTATCTGGATGGGGTCATTGCTGCTGCCTCTCTCCGCCGCCGTGAATTGGAGTCCCTTCTACGTGCTGTTGCTCCTTCCACTGCCTCGGCCTCGACTCGTCCCTCTTCACCAACATAAGCGTTTCAGTGCTAGTGTCTGTTGTTTCCTTTTCGCACTGTCTTTCCTGTTTGAACAATGTTTCTTTCTCGTTTTTCCTCTCTTCTTTGCCTTTGCTTAGGCAAAAAGGGGGAGTTCTTTGGGTTGTTTATTGCTTATTTGTTTTAAAACTCTGTGATACTCTGTAGTTGGTTGCTTACTCCTCTGTCAAGTTTTATGTGACATGAGTCTGTTTTGTTTAGCTAGTTTTTCTTCGGCGAAGCATGTTCTTTCAAGTTTTTCCTCAGCAAAGCCAAAGGGGGAGTTTGTTAGTTCAAGATTGGCATCATTGCTTCGTCAAATCTCTGATGTCCTTCCTGTGGTCCTCCGCATCTTAAAAGACATCGTCCCTGTCATCCTGTACCTTAGTTCCAGTTGCTTTTTGGCGCCTGTCTTTTACCCGCTGGTCCCTGGGTTTCCTCGGACTTCTAACAAGACACTGGAGTATATAAACCCTCTCACGCTACATCTAGGGTTTATGCATCTTTTCTAAATACGCCGCCCAAGCAAGCTCATCAAAGGGTTTCTTGTTCTTGCGCTCTTCTTGTGTTGGAAATAGCTTTTAAAGAAGAAAAGGCTTTTCTGTAAGTGCATCTTTTATTCTTCTTTATTGTTGTAAACATTATTCAGGACATGTTCCTAACAAGTGTGACTAAGTGAGAAGTGCTCACTCTTAGGGGGAGCCTTAGGTAGATTCACTTTGAAAGATAGAAAGTATTAGGTTAAAGAATCTGTGATGTCTTTGTGTAACCTTTGTAACTTCACTCTTTCATTATAAAGTAATCTAAGTCACCGGGATAAACTATCCCCCCAGACGTAGGCAGTTGCCGAACTGGGTTATCAACGTGCCTGTGTCTTTTACGTTTTGGTATTCGTGTTGTAATCTTGTGTGACAGGAACATCCTTAGTAACATCTCAGCCATTCACAAGATTCCTCCATTTCAAAAGTTATGTTTTGACAAGTTAAAATTACGTTTTTATAAGTTAAAGTACGTTTTTTAGAAGTTCAAGTTACTTTTTGACTAGTTAAAGTTACGTTTTGACTAGGTAAAGTAAATTTTTTACAACTTAAAGTTTCGGTTTTTCAAGTTAATGTTACGTTTTTACAAGTTAAAGTTATGTTTTGACAAATTAAAATACGTTTTTACAAGTTAAAGTTACGTTTTGACAAGTTAAGGTTACATTTTTTACAAGTTCAAGTTACATTTTGACAAGTTAAAGTTACGCTTTGACAAGTTAAACTACGTTTTTTAGAAGTTAAAGTTACGTTTTGACAAGTTAAAGTTACGTTATGACAAGTTAAAGTACATTTAATACAAGTTGAACATACGTTTTGACAAGTTAAAGTACTTTTTTACAAGTTAAAGTTACGTTTTGCAAAATTAAATTTACGTTTTGACAAGAAAAAATAAGTTTTTTACAACTTATAGTTACGTTTTGGCAAGTTTAGGTAACGTTTTGACAAATTAAAATACTTTAGTTTACAAGTTAAAGTTACATTTTGACAAGTTAAAGTACGTTTTTAGAAAGTTAACGTACGTTTTTACAAGTTAAAGTACGTTTTTACAAGTTAAAGTTACGTTTTGCCAAGTTAAAGTACATTTTTACAAGTTAAAGTAACGTTTTGCAAAGTTAAAGTACGTTTTTACAACTTAGAGTTACATTTTGAAACGTTAAAGTTAGGTTTTTTACAAGTTAAAGTTTTGTTTTGACAAGTTAAAGTTACATTTTAACCAGTTAAATTAAGTTTTTTACAAGTTCAAGTTACATTTTGACAAGTTAAAGTTACGTTTTGACAAGTTAAAGTACACTTTTTACAAATTAAAGTTACGTTTTGATAAGTTAATGTTACGTTTTGACAAGTTAAAGTACATTTATAAATTAAAGTTACGTTTTGACAAGTTAAAGTTACGTTTTGACACGTTAAAGTTACGTTTTTACAAGTTAAATTTCGTTTTTTACATGTTAGTATTACGTTTTGGCAAGTTAAAGTTGGTTTTTAGAATTTAAAATTACGTTTTGACAAGTTAAATTTACGTTTTGACATGTTAAAGTATGTTTTTACTAGTTAAAATTACGTTTTGACAAGTTAAAGTTACGTTTGACAAGTTAAAGTACGTATTTACAAATTACAGTTACGTCTTGACAAGTTAAAGTTACGTTTTGACAAGTTAAACTTACGTTTTCACAAGTTAAAGTTACGTTTTCACAAGTTAAAGTTCCTTCTTTAGAAGTTAAGGTTGCGTTTTGAAAAGATAAAGTTATGTTTTGACAAGTTAAAATACGATTTTACAAGTTAAAGTTACGTTTTGACAAGTTAAATTATATTTTGACAAATTAAAATACATTTTTTACAACTTAAAGTTACGATTTGACAAGTTAAAGTTACGTTTTGACAAGTTAAAGTACGTTTTTTAGAACTTAATGTTACATTTTGACAATTTAAAGTTACGTTCTTACAGGTTAAGGTTGCGTTTGGAAAAGTCAAAGTAAAGTTTTGCCAAGTTAAAGTACGTTTTTAGAAGTTAAAGTTACGTTTTGACAAGTTAAATTACGCTTTGACAAGTTAAATTACGTTTTTTACAAGTTAAAGTTACGTTTTGACAAGTTAAAGTTACGTTTTGACAAGTTAAAGTTACGATTTGACATGTTAAAGTTACACTTTGACAAGTTAAAGTACATTTTTAAGAACTTAATGTTACGTTTTGACAGGTTAAAGTTACGTTGTTACAAGTTATTTTAAGTTTTTTACAAGTTAAAGTTACATTTTGGCAAGTTAAAGTTATGTTTTGACAAGATAAAGTACTTTTTTTACAACGTAAAGATTACATTTTGACAAGTAAAAGTATACTTATAAATTAAAGTTATGTTTTGACAAGTTAAAATTACGTTTTTATAAGTTAAAGTACGTTTTTTACAAGTTCAAGTTACTTTTTGACAAGTTCAAGTTACGTTTTGACTAGGTAAAGTAAGTTTTTTACAACTTAAAGTTTCGTTTTGGCAAGTTAAATTTATGTTTGACAAGTTAAAGTACATTTTTTACAAGTTAAAGTTACGTTTTGACAAGTTAAAGTTACGTTTTTACAAATTAATGTTACGTTTTCACAAGATAAAGTATGTTTTTTACAACTTAAAGTTACGTTTTGGAAAGTTAAAGTTACGTTTTTCGAAGTTAAAGTTACGTTTTTACAAGTTAAATTAAGTTTTTTACAAGTTAAAGTTACATTTTTGGCCGGCGGTTTTCCGTTTTTCGGTGGTTACCGGCCAAAAACGACCTATATAAACGTTTCGTCGTTTTTGGCCGGCGAATTTTGTCGTTTATGCCGCCGAAAACCGGGTGTCGTTTACCGATAAATGTCGTTTTTTTTACGTATAAAAACCATAACCTACCGACGAATTTCGAAAGGAATTTCGACATGCAGAAGAGAATGTTGCCGACCGATACCGCTGAAGAAGAGCCGCCGATCCTGAAGTTCCCGACGAAATACCCGCGGAATTCCGTAGATCGAGTCGTCGGCCGACTACCGCAGTCAAAAAACAGAAATATTTCGGCAAAAATCGTGGGTTACCGGCGAAAATCGAGGTAGTTACCGACTAGAGTAGATCTGTGAGATTTGAAGCTGATTTTCGGGTTGAAGATGATTTTTTTAGCAATAATTGTAGAAATACAATGTGTTAGGAATATGATTCTGAATATGATATAATTTTTGGAATTTTTTCTAGATCCGGAATTTGAAATATGAAGTAAATTTGAAGGTTGTAGTTATGAAAACATATATGTTTACTTAAGAAGTATAAGATTGTTCTTGAACATTGTGATTATGATTTTTACTCGAATTAATGTATGAAATGAAATATGTTTGGAATTTAAATTTAATATGCGTGGATTTGTTTCAGATTTTATTCACGTCGGAAACGAGAAATATGAAGTAATTTCGATAGTTGTAGTTAAAGTACGGTTTTACAAGTTATAGTTACGTTTTGACAAGTTAAAGTACTTTTTTTACAATTTAACTTTCGTTTTGATAAGTTAAAGTACATTTTTTACAAGTTAAATAACGGTTTGAAAATATAAAATAATTTTTTTACAACTTAAAGTTACGTATTGGCAAGTTAAAGCTACGTTTTGACAAATTAAAGTACTTTTTTTACACGTTAAACTTTCGTTTTGACAAGTTAAATTATAATTTTTACAATTTAAAGTTATAATTTGACAGGTTAAAATTACGTTTGTACAAGTTAAATTACGTTTTTTACTTGTTAAAGTTACGTTTGGGGAACATAAAGATAGGTTTTACAAGTTAAAATTATGTTTTGACAAGTTAAATTTACGTTTTGACAAGTTAAAGTATGTTTTTACAAGTTAGAATTATGTTTTGACAAGTTAAAGTTACGTTTTGACAAGTTAAAGTACGTATGTACAAATTAAAGTTACGTCTTGACTAGTTAAATATATGTTTTGACAAGTTAAAGTATGTCTGTTACAAGTTAAAGTTACGTTTTCACAAGTTCAAGTTACGTTTTCACAAGTTAAAGTTACGTTTTTACAAGTTCAAGTTGCGTTTTTACAAGTTAAAGTTAAGTTTTGACAAGTAAAAGTACGTTTTTAGAAGTTAAAGTTACGTTTTGACAAGTTAAAGTACATTATTTACAAGTTAAACTTGCGTTTTGACAAGTTAAAGTATATTTTTACTAGTTAAACTTATGTTTTGACAAGTTAAAGTTACGTTTTGACAAGTTAAATTATGTTTTGAAAATATAAAGTAAGATTTTTAAAATTTAAAGTTACCTTTTGGCAAGTTAAAGTTACATTTTGACAAATTAAAGTACTTCTTTTACACGTTAAAGTTAACTTTTGACAAGTTAAAATACATTTTTTACAAGTTAAAGTTTCGTTTTGTCAAGATAAAGTTACGTTTTTACAAGTTATATTACGTTTGTTACAAATTAAAGTTACGCTTTGACAAGTTAAAGTTACATTTTTATAAGTTAAATTACTTTTTTTACAAGTTAAAGTTACGTTTTGACAAGTTAAAGTTATGTTTTGACAAGTTAAAGTACGTTTTTTACAAGTTAAAGTTACGTTTTGACAAGTTAAAGTTACGTTTTGACAAGTTAAACTTACGTTTTGAAAAGATAAATTAAGTTTTTTACAACTTAAAGTTATGTTTTGGCAATTTAAAGTTACGTTTTGAGAAATTAAAGTACTTCTTTTACACGTTAAAGTTACGTTTAGACAAGTTAAAATACATTTTTTACAAGTTAATATTACGTTTTGACAAGATAAAGTTACGTTTTTACAAGTTAAATTACGTTTGTGACAAGTTAAAATTACGTTTTGACAAGTTAAAGTTATGTTTTTACAAGTTACATTACGTTTTTTACAAGTTTAAGTTATGTTTTGACAAGTTAAAGTTAAGTTTTGGAAATATAAAGTACGGTTTTTATAAGTTAAAGTTACGTTTTGACAAGTTAAAATACATTTACACGTTAAAGTTACTTTTTGACAAGTTAAAGTTGCGTTTTGAAAAGATAAAGCAAGTTTTTTACAACTTAAAGTTACGTTTTTAGAAGTTAAATTTACGTTTTGACAAGTTAAAGTTATGTTTTGAAAATATAAATTAAAATTTTTACAACTTAAAGTTACCTTTTGGAAAGTTAAAGTTACATTTTGTCAAAATAAAGTACTTCTTTTACACATTACAGTTACGTTTAGACAAGTTAAAATACATTTTTTACAATTTAAAGTTACGTTTTGACAAGATAAAGTTACGTTTTTACAAGTTAAATTACGTTTGTTACAAGTTAAAGTTACGTTTTGACAAGTTAAAGTTATAGTTTTACAAGTTAAACTTTTTTACAAGTTAAAGTAATGTTTTGACGAGGTAAAGTTACGTTTTGACAAGTTAAAGTACGGTTTTTACAAGTTACAGTTACGTTTTGACAAGTTAAAGTACATTTACAAGTGAAAGTTACGTTTTGACAAGTTAAAGTTATGTTTTGAAAAGATAAAGCAAGTTTTTTACAACTTAAATTTACGTTTTGGCAAGTTAAAGTTACATTTTGACAAATTAAAGTACTTTTTTTACACGTTAAACTTTTGTTTTGACAGGTTAAAGTTATGTTTTTTACAAATTAAATTACGTTTGTTACACGTTAAAGTTAC
This sequence comes from Urtica urens, assembly GCA_958296335.1. Classification (NCBI taxonomy): domain Eukaryota; kingdom Viridiplantae; phylum Streptophyta; class Magnoliopsida; order Rosales; family Urticaceae; genus Urtica; species Urtica urens. The sequence goes on from OY282526.1 coordinate 17,198,840, forward strand.
GTTTTGACATGTTAAAGTTACGTTTTTACAAGTTAAATTACGTTTTTTACAAGTTAAAGTTAAGTTTTGACAAGTTAAAGTTATGTTTTGGCAAGTTAAAGTTTGTTTTTTAGAAGTTAAAGTACATTTACAAGTTCAAGTTACGTTTTGACAAGTTAAAGTTACGTTTTGAAAATATAAAGCAAGTTTTTTACAACTTAAAGTTACGTTTTGACAAGTTAAAGTTTGTTTTTTAGAAGTTAAAGTACATTTACAAGTTCAAGTTACGTTTTGACAAGTTAAAGTTATGTTTTGGCAATTTAAAGTTACGTTTTGGCAATTTAAAGTTACGTTTAGAGAAATTAAAGTACTTTTTTTATACGTTAATCTTTCGTTTTGATAAGTTAAAGTACATTTTTTACAAGTTAAAGTTACGTTTTGAAATGATAAAATAATTTTTTTACAACTTAAAGTTAAGTATTGGCAAGTTAAATTTACGTTTTGACAAATTAAAGTACTTTTTTTACACGTTAAGCTTTCATTTTGACAAGTTAAAGTATAATTTTTACAAGTTAAAGTTACGTTTTGACAGGTTAAAATTACGTTTTTACGAGTTAAATTACGTTTTTCACATGTTAAAGTTACGTTTTGGGAACTTAAAGATAGTTTTTACAAGTTAAAATTACGTTTTGACAAGTTAAAGTATGTTTTTACAAGTTAAAATTATGTTTTGACAAGTTAAAGTTACGTTTTGACAAGTTAAAGTACGTATGTAGAAATTAAAGTTACGTCTTGACAAGTTAAAGTTACGTTTTGACAAGTTAAACTAAGTTTTTTACAACTTAAAGTACGTTTTTCCAAGTTAAAGTTATGTTTTGACAAGTTAAAATTACGTTTTGACAAGTTAACGTAGGTCTTTTACAAGTTAAAGTTACGTTTTCACAAGTTAAAGTGACATGTTTACAAGTTAAAGTTGCGTTTTGAAATGTTAAAGTTAGGTTTTGAGACGTAAAAGTACGTTTTTTAGAAGTTAAAGTTACGTGTTGACAAGTTAAAGTTACTTTATAACAAGTTAAAGTACATTATTTACAAGTTAAACTTACGTTTTAACAAGTTAAAGTATATTTTTACTAGTAAAAGTAACGTTTTGACAAGTTAAAATTACGTTTTGACAAGTTAAATTACGTTTTTAGAAGTTAAATTGACGTTTTGACAAGTTCTATTATGTTTTGAACATATGAAGTAAGATTTTTACAATTTAAAGTTACCTTTTGGCAAGTTAAAGTTACATTTTGACAAATTAAACTACTTCTTGTACACGCTAAAGTTATGTTTTGACAAGTTAAAGTTACGTTTTGACACGTTAATTACTTTTTTATATGTTAAAGTTACATTTTGGCAAGTTAAAGTTACGTTATGACAAGATAATGTAAGTTTTTTACAACTTAAAGTTACGCTTTGACAAGTTCATGTTCCGTTTTGAAAAGTTAAAGTTAATTTTAGACAAGTTAAAGTTATGTTTTGCAAGTTAAAGTTACGTTTTGTCAAGTTAAAGTTATGTTTTGACAAGTTAAAGTACGTTTTTTAGAAGTTAAAGTTACCTTTTGACAAGTTGAAGTATACTTATAAATTAAAGTTATGTTTTGATAAGTTAAAATTACGTTTTTATAAGATAAAGTACGTTTTTTACAAGTTCAAGTTACTTTTTGACAAGTTAAAGTTACATTTTGACTAGGTAAAGTAAGTTTTTTACAACTTAAAGTTTCGTTTTGGCAAGTTAAATTTATGTTTGACAAGTTAAAGTACATTTTTTACAAGTTAAAGTTACGTTTTGACAAGTTAAAGTTACGTTTTTACAAATTAATGTTACGTTTTCACAAGATAAAGTATGTTTTTTACAACTTAAAGTTACGTTTTGGAAAGTTAAAGTTACGTTTTTCGAAGTTAAAGTTACGTTTTTACAAGTTAAATTAAGTTTTTTACAAGTTAAAGTTACATTTTTGGCCGGCAGTTTTCCGTTTTTCGGTGGTTACCGGCCAAAAACGACCTATATAAGCGTTTCGTCATTTTTGGCCGGCGAATTTCGTCGTTTATGCCGCCGAAAACCGGGTGTCGTTTACCGATAAATGTCGTTTTTTTTACGTATAAAAACCATAACCTACCGACGAATTTCGAAAGGAATTTCGACATGCAGAAGAGAATGTTGCCGACCGATACCGCTGAAGAAGAGCCGCCGATCCAGAAGTTGCCGACGAAATACCCGCGGAATTCCGTAGATCGAGTCATCGGCCGACTACCGCAGTCAGAAAACAGAAATATTTCGGCAAAAATCGTGGGTTACCGGAGAAAATCGATGTAGTTACCGACTAGAGTAGATCTGTGAGATTTGAAGCTGATTTTCGGGTTGAAGATGATTTTTTTAGCAATAATTGTAGAAATACAATATGTTAGGAATGTGATTCTGAATATGATATAATTTTTTGGAATTTTTTCTAGATCCGGAATTTGAAATATGAAGTAAATTTGAAGGTTGTAGTTATGAAAACATATATGTTTACTTAAGAAGTATAAGATTGTTCTTGAACATTGTGATTATGATTTTTACTCGAATTAATGTATGAAATGAAATATGTTTGGAATTTAAATTTAATATGCGTGGATTTGTTTCAGATTTTATTCACGTCGGAAACGAGAAATATGAAGTAATTTCGATAGTTGTAGTTAAAGTACGGTTTTACAAGTTATAGTTACGTTTTGACAAGTTAAAGTACTTTTTTTACACGTTAAATTTTCGTTTTGAAAAGTTAAAGTACATTTTTAACAAGTTAAATAACGGTTTGAAAATATAAAATAATTTTTTTACAACTTAAAGTTACGTATTGGCAAGTTAAAGCTACGTTTTGACAAATTAAAGTACTTTTTTTACACGTTAAACTTTCGTTTTGACAAGTTAAATTATAATTTTTACAATTTAAAGTTATAATTTGACAGGTTAAAATTACGTTTTTACAAGTTAAATTACGTTTTTTACTTGTTAAAGTTACGTTTGGGGAACATAAAGATAGTTTTTACAAGTTAAATTATGTTTTGACAAGTTAAATTTACGTTTTGACAAGTTAAAGTATGTTTTTACAAGTTAAAATTATGTTTTGACAAGTTAAAGTTACGTTTTGACAAGTTAAAGTACGTATGTACAAATTAAAGTTACGTCTTGACTAGTTAAATATATGTTTTGACAAGTTAAAGTATGTCTGTTACAAGTTAAAGTTACGTTTTCACAAGTTCAAGTTACGTTTTCACAAGTTAAAGTTACGTTTTTACAAGTTCAAGTTGCGTTTTTACAAGCTAAAGTTAAGTTTTGACAAGTAAAAGTACGTTTTTAAAAGTTAAAGTTACGTTTTGACAAGTTAAACTACATTATTTACAAGTTAAACTTGCGTTTTGACAAGTTAAAGTATATTTTTACTAGTTAAACTTATGTTTTGACAAGTTAAAGTTACGTTTTGACAAGTTAAATTATGTTTTGAAAATATAAAGTAAGATTTTTAAAATTTAAAGTTACCTTTTGGCAAGTTAAAGTTACATTTTGACAAATTAAAGTACTTCTTTTACATGTTAGGGTTAACTTTTGACAAGTTAAAATACATTTTTTACAAGTTAAAGTTTCGTTTTGTCAAGATAAAGTTACGTTTTTAAAAGTTATATTACGTTTGTTACAAATTAAAGTTACGCTTTGACAAGTTAAAGTTACATTTTTATAAGTTAAATTACTTTTTTTACAAGTTAAAGTTACGTTTTGACATGTTAAAGTTATGTTTTGACAAGTTAAAGTACGTTTTTTACAAGTTAAAGTTACGTTTTGACAAGTTAAAGTTACGTTTTGACAAGTTAAACTTACGTTTTGAAAAGATAAATTAAGTTTTTTACAACTTAAAGTTATGTTTTGGCAATTTAAAGTTACGTTTTGAGAAATTAAAGTACTTCTTTTACACGTTAAAGTTACGTTTAGACAAGTTAAAATACATTTTTTACAAGTTAATGTTACGTTTTGACAAGATAAAGTTACGTTTTTACAAGTTAAATTACGTTTGTGACAAGTTAAAATTACGGTTTGACAAGTTAAAGTTATGTTTTGGAAATTTAAAGTACGGTTTTTATAAGTTAAAGTTAGGTTTTGAAAAGTTAAAATACATTTACAAGTTAAAGTTACGTTTTGACAAGTTAAAGTTGCGTTTTGAAAAGATAAAGCAAGTTTTTTACAACATAAAGTTACGTTTTTAGAAGTTAAATTTACGTTTTGACAAGTTAAAGTTATGTTTTGAAAATATAAATTAAGATTTTTACAACTTAAAGTTACCTTTTGGAAAGTTAAAGTTACATTTTGACAAAATAAAGTACTTCTTTTACACATTACAGTTACGTTTAGACAAGTTAAAATACATTTCTTACAATTTAAAGTTACGTTTTGACAAGATAAAGTTACGTTTTTACAAGTTAAATTACGTTTGTTACAAGTTAAAGTTACGTTTTGACAAGTTAAAGTTATAGTTTTACAAGTTAAAGTTATGTTTTGACGAGGTAAAGTTACATTTTGACAAGTTAAAGAACGGTTTTTACAAGTTACTGTTACGTTTTGACAAGTTAAAGTACATTTACAAGTGAAAGTTACGTTTTGACAAGTTAAAGTTATGTTTTGAAAAGATAAAGCAAGTTTTTTACAACTTAAATTTACGTTTTGGCAAGTTAAAGTTACGTTTTGACAAATTAAAGTACTTTTTTTACACGTTAAACTTTCGTTTTGACAGGTTAAAGTTATGTTTTTTACAAATTAAATTACGTTTGTTACAAGTTAAAGTTACGTTTTGACATGTTAAAGTTACATTTTTACAAGTTAAATTACATTTTTTACAAGTTAAAGTTAAGTTTTGACAAGTTAAAGTTATGTTTTGGCAAGTTAAACTTTGTTTTTTAGAAGTTAAAGTACATTTACAAGTTCAAGTTACGTTTTGACAAGTTAAAGTTACGTTTTGAAAATATAAAGCAAGTTTTTTACAACTTAAAGTTATGTTTTGGCAATTTAAAGTTACGTTTAGAGAAATTAAAGTACTTTTTTTACACGTTAATCTTTCGTTTTGATAAGTTAAAGTACATTTTTTACAAGTTAAAGTTACGTTTTGAAAAGATAAAATAATTTTTTTACAACTTAAAGTTAAGTATTGGCAAGTTAAATTTACGTTTTGACAAATTAAAGTACTTTTTTTACACGTTAAACTTTCATTTTGACAAGTTAAAGTATAATTTTTACAAGTTAAAGTTACGTTTTGACTGGTTAAAATTACGTTCTTACGAGTTAAATTACGTTTTTCACATGTTAAAGTACGTTTTGGGAACTTAAAGATAGTTTTTACAAGTTAAAATTACGTTTTGACAAGTTAAAGTATGTTTTTACAAGTTAAAATTATGTTTTGACAAGTTAAAGTTACGTTTTGACAAGTTAAAGTACGTATGTAGAAATTAAAGTTACGTCTTGACAAGTTAAAGTTACGTTTTGACAAGTTAAACTAAGTTTTTTACAACTTAAAGTACGTTTTTCCAAGTTAAAGTTATGTTTTGACAAGTAAAAATTACGTTTTGACAAGTTAACGTAGGTCTTTTACAAGTTAAAGTTACGTTTTCACAAGTTAAAGTGACATGTTTACAAGTTAAAGTTGCGTTTTGAAATGTTAAAGTTAGGTTTTGAGACGTAAAAGTACGTTTTTTAGAAGTTAAAGTTACGTGTTGACAAGTTAAAGTTACTTTATAACAAGTTAAAGTACATTATTTACAAGTTAAACTTACGTTTTAACAAGTTAAAGTATATTTTTACTAGTAAAAGTAACGTTTTGACAAGTTAAAATTACGTTTTGACAAGTTAAATTACGTTTTTAGAAGTTAAATTGACGTTTTGACAAGTTCTATTATGTTTTGAACATATGAAGTAAGATTTTTACAATTTAAAGTTACCTTTTGGCAAGTTAAAGTTACATTTTGACAAATTAAACTACTTCTTTTACACGCTAAAGTTACGTTTTGACAAGTTAAAGTTACGTTTTGACACGTTAATTACTTTTTTATATGTTAAAGTTACATTTTGGCAAGTTAAAGTTACGTTTTGACAAGATAATGTAAGTTCTTACAACTTAAAGTTACGCTTTGACAAGTTAATGTTCCGTTTTGAAAAGTTAAAGTTAATTTTAGACAAGTTAAAGTTATGTTTTGCAAGTTAAAGTTACGTTTTGTCAAGTTAAAGTTATGTTTTAACAAGTTAAAGTACGTTTTTTAGAAGTTAAAGTTACCTTTTGACAAGTTGAAGTTACATTATGACAAGTTGAAGTACATTATTTACAAGTTAAACGTACGTTTTGACAAGTTAATATATATTTTTACTAGTTAAAGTTATGTTTTGGCAATTTAAAGTTACGTTTTGTCAAGTTAAAGTTATGTTTTGACAAGTTAAAGTTACGTTTTGACAAGTTAAGGTTACGTTATGACAAGTTAAAGTACATTATTTACAAGTTAAACTTACGTTTTGACAAGTTAAATTATATTTTTTACTTGTTAAAGTTACGTTTTAACAAGTTAAAGTTACGTTTTGACAAGTTAAAGTTGCGTTTTGAAATGTTAATGTTAAGTTTTGACTAGTTAAATTTAAGTTTTCTCAAGTTAAAGTTACGTTTTGTCAAGTTAAAGTTAAGTTTTGACAAGTTAAAGTTACGTTTTGACAAGTTAAGGTTACGTTATGACATGTTAAAGTACATTATTTACAAGTTAAACTTAAGTTTTAACAAGTTAAATTATATTTTTTACTAGTTAAAGTTAAGTTTTAACAAGTTAAAGTTACGTTTTTACAAGTTAAAGTTGCGTTTTGAAAAGTTAATGTTAGGTTTTGACCAGTTAAATTTAAGTTTTCTCAAGTTAAAGTTACGTTTTGTCAAGTTAAAGTTAAGTTTTGACAAGTTAAAGTTACGTTTTGACAAGTTAAGGTTACGTTATGACAAGTTAAAGTATATTATTTACAAGTTAAACTTACGTTTTAACAAGTTAAATTATATTTTTTACTAATTAAAGTTACGTTTTGAAAAGTTAATGTTACATAACTATAACTTGTCAAAACTTAACTATAACTTGTAAAAAGTGTAACTTTAACTTTTCAAATGTAACTTTAACTTATTAAAACATAACTTTAACTTGTCAAAATGTAACTTTAACTTATCAAAACATAACTTTATATAGTAAGAAACGTATCTTTAACTTGTTAAAATTTTATTTTAAAATTCTAAAATGTAACTTTAACTTGTCAAATTGTTATTTTAACTTATAAAAATCGTAACTTGAACTTGTCAAAATATAAGTTTAATTTGTAAAACGTAACTTTAAGTTGTTAAAACGTAACTTTAAGTTGTTAAAACGTAACTTGTCATTGTTAAAACCAAACTTTATATTGTAAAATTTGTAACTTTAACTTGTCAAAATATTACTTTAACTTGTCAAAACATAACTTTAACTTATAAAACCGTATATTTAACTTATCAAAATGTAACTTTAAAATGTCAAAATGTAAATTGAACTTATAAAAGCATAACTTTATCTAGTAAAAAACATATCTTTAACTTGTCAAAACGTAACTTTATCTTGTTAAAACGTAACTTTACCTACTAAGAAACGTATCTTTAATTTGTAAAAATGTAACTTTAACTTGTAAAAAAAATAACTATAACTTTTAACTTTAACTTTTCAAAACGTAACTTTAACTTGTAAAAAGTGTAACTTTAACTTTTCAAAATGTAACTTTAACTTATCAAAACATAACTTTAACTTGTCGAAATGTAACTTTAACTTATCCAAACATAACTTTATATAGTAAGAAACGTATCTTTAACTTGTTAAAATGTTATTTTAAAATTCTAAAATGTAACTTTAATTTGTCAAATTGTTATTTTAACTTATAAAAATCGTAACTTGAACTTGTCAAAATATATGTTTAATTTGTCAAACGTAACTTTAAGTTGTTAAAACGTAACTTTAAGTTGTTAAAACATAACTTTAAGTTGTTAAAACATAAATTTACATTGTAAAATTTGTAACTTTAACTTGTCAAAATATTACTTTTACTTGTCAAAACATAACTGTAACTTATAAAACCGTATATTTAACTTGTCAAAATGTAACTTTAAAATGTCAAAATGTAAATTGAACTTATCAAAACATAACTTTATATAGTAAAAAACATATCTTTAACTTGTCAAAACGTAACTTTATCTTGTTAAAACGTAACTTTACCTAGTAAGAAACGTATCTTTAACTTGTCAAAATGTAACTTTAACTTGTAAAAATGTAATTTTAAAATTTCAAAATATAACTTTAACTTGTTAAATCGTAACTTCAACTTGTCAAAATGTAACTTTAACTCTTCAAAACGTAACTTTAACTTGTCAGAATTTTAACTCTAACTTGTTAAAATGTAACTTTAACTAGTAAGAAACGTATCTTTAACTTGTCAAAATGTAACTTTAAAATGTTAAAATGTAACTTTAAATTGTCAAATTTTAAATTTAACTTTTAAAATCGTAACTTTAACTTGTCAAAATGTAAATTTAACTTATCAAAACGTAACTTTAACTTGTCAAAATGTAAGTTTAACTTATCAAAACATAACTTTAACTAGTAAGAAACGTATCTTTAACTTGTCAAAATGTTATTTTTAAAATTCTAAAATGTAACTTTAACTTGTCAAATTGTAGTTTTAACTTGTAAAATCGTAACTTGAACTTGTCAAAATATAACTTTAATTTGTCAAACGTAACTTTAAGTTCTTAAAACGTAACTTTAAGTTGTTAAAACCTAACTTTACCTTGTAAAATTTGTAACTTTAACTTGTCAAAATATTACTTTAACTTGTCAAAACATAACTTTAACTTATAAAACCGTATCTTTAACTTGTCAAAATGTAACTTTGACTTGTAAAGAACGTATCTTTAACTTTTCAAAATGAAACTTTAAAATGTCAAATTGTAACTTTAACTTGTCATATTGTAATTTTAATTTGTAAAAAAGGTAACTATAACTTGTAAAAAGTGTAACTTTAACTTGGTGAAATGTAACTTTAACTTATCAAAATGTAACTTTAACTTATAAAACCGTATTTTAACTTGTCAAAATATAACTTTAAAATGTCAAAATATAACTTTAACTTGTCAAATCGTAACTTTAACTTGTCAAAATGTAACTTTAACTCTTCAGAACGTAAGTTTAACTTGTCAAAATGTAACTTTAACAAGTAAGAAACATATCTTTAACCTGTCAAAATGAAAGTTTAACTTGTCAAATTGTAATTTTAACTTTGTAAAATCGTAACTTTAACTAGTCAAAATGTAACTTTAACTTGTCAAAACGTAACTTTAACTTGTCAAAACATAACTTTATCTAGTACAAAACATATCTTTAACTTGTTAAAACGTAACTTTATCTTGTTAAAACATATCTTTACCTAGTAAGAAACGTCTCTTTAACTTGTCAAAATGTAACTTTAACTTGTAAAAATGTAACTTTAAAATTTCAAAATATAACTTTAGCTTGTCAAATCGTAACTTCAACTTGTCAAAATGTAACTTTAACTCTTCAAAACGTAACTTTAACTTGTCAAAATGTAACTCTAACTTGTTAAAATGTAACTTTAACTAGTAAGAAACGTATCTTTAACTTGTAAAAATGTAACTTTAAAATGTTAAAATGTAACTTTAAGTTATCAAATTGTAATTTTAACTGTTAAAATCTTAACTTTAACTTGTCAAAATGTAACTTTAACTTATCAAAATGTAACTTTAACTTGCCAAAATGTAACTTTAACTTATCAAAACATAACTTTAACTTGTAAGAAATGTATCTTTAACTTTTCGAAATGTTACTTTAAAATTCTAAAATGTAACTTTAAGTTGTCAAATTGTAAGTTTAACTTGTAAAATCGTAACTTGAACTTGTCAAAATATAACTTTAACTTGTCAAAACGTAACTTTAACTTGACAAAATGTAACTTGAACTTATCAAAACATAACTTTATCTAGTAAAAAACATATCTTTAACTTGTCAAGATGTAACTTTATCTTGTTAAAATGTAACTTTAATTAGTAAGAAACGTATCTTTAACTTGTCATAATGTAACTTTAAAATGTTAAAATGTAACTTTAACTTGTCAAATTGTAATTTTAACTGTTAAAATCATAACTTTAACTTTTCAAAATGTAACTTTAACTTATGAAAACGTAACTTTAACTTGTCAAATGTAATTTTAACTTATCAAAACATAACTTTAACTAGTAAGAAACGTATCTTTAACTTGTCGAAATGTTACTTTAAAATTTAAAATGTAACTTTAACTTGTCAAATTGTAAGTTTAACTTGTAAAATCGTAACTTAAATTTGTCAAAATATAACTTTAATTTTTCAAACTTAACTTTAAATTGTTAAAACGTAACTTTAAGTTGATAAAACCTAACTTTACCTTGTAAAATGTGTAACTTTAACTTGTCAAAATATTACTTTAACTAGAACAAAATATAATTCTAAGTTATAAAACAGTATCTTTAACTTGTCAAAATGTAACTTTAAAATGTCAAAATATAACATTAACTTGTCAAATCGTAACTTCAACTTGTCAAAATGTAACTTTAACTCTTCAAAACGTAATTTTAACTTGTCAAAATGTAACTTTAACTTGTTAAATTGTATTTTTAAAATGGTAAAATGTATGTTTAACTTGTCAAATTGTAATTTTGACTAGTAAAATCATAACTTTAACTTGTCAAAATGTAACTTTAACTTGTCAAACATAACTTTAACTTGTCATAATGTAATTTGAACTGATCAAACCATAACTTTATCTAGTAAAAAACATATCTTTAACCTGTCAAATCGTAACTTTATCTTGTTAAAACGTAACTTTACCTAGTAAGAAACGTATCTTTAACTTTTCAAAATGTAACTTTAAAATATTAAAGTGTAACTTTAACTTTTCAAATTTAACTTGTAAAATCGTAACTTTAACTTGTCAAAACATAACTTTAAGTTGTTAAAACTTAATGTTACCTTGTAAAATGTGTAACTTTAACTTGTCAAAATATTACTTTAACTTGACAAAACATAGCTTTAACTTATAAAACCGTATCTTTAACTTGTCAAAATGTAACTTGAACTTGTCAAAATATAACTTTAATTTGTCAAATGTAACTTTAAGTTGTTAAAACCTAAATTTACCTTGTAAAATGTGTAACTTTAACTTGTCAAAGTATTACTTTAACTTGTCAAAATATTACTTTAACTTGTCAAACTATAACTTTAACTCATAAAACCGTATCTTTAACTTGTCAAAATGTAACTTAAACTTCTAAAAAACGTAACTATAACTTGTCAAAATGTAACTTTAACTTGTCAAAACGTAACTTTAACTTGTAAAAAGTGTAACTTTAACTTGTCAAAATGTAACTTTAACTTGTCAAAACATAAGTTTAACTTATAAAACCGTATCTTTAACTTGTAAAAATATATCTGTAAAATGTCAAAATGTAACTTAAACTTGTAAAAAACGTATCTTTAACTTTTCAAAATGAAACTTTAAAATGTCAAAATGTAACTTTAACATGTCATATTGTAATGTTAATTTATACAAAACGTAACTATAACTTGTCAAAATGTAACTTTAACTTGTCAAAATGTAACTTTAACTTGTAAAAAGTGTAACTTTAACTTGTCAAAATGTAACTTTAACTTGTCAAAACATAAGTTTAACTTATAAAACCGTATCTTTAACTTGACAAAATGTAACTTTAAAATGTTAAAATATAACTTTAACTTGTCAAATCGTAACTTTAACATGTCAAAATGTAACTTTAACTTGTAAGAAATGTATCTTTAACTTTTCGAAATGTTACTTTAAAATTCTAAAATGTAACTTTAAGCTGTCAAATTGTAAGTTTAACTTGTAAAATCGTAACTTGAACTTGTCAAAATATAACTTTAACTTGTCAAAACGTAACTTTAACTTGACAAAATGTAACTTGAACTTATCAAAACATAACTTTATCTAGTAAAAAACATATCTTTAACTTGTCAAGATGTAACTTTATCTTGTTAAAATGTAACTTTAATTAGTAAGAAACGTATCTTTAACTTGTCATAATGTAACTTTAAAATGTTAAAATGTAACTTTAACTTGTCAAATTGTAATTTTAACTGTTAAAATCATAACTTTAACTTTTCAAAATGTAACTTTAACTTATCAAAACGTAACTTTAACTTGTCAAATGTAATTTTAACTTATCAAAACATAACTTTAACTAGTAAGAAACGTATCTTTAACTTGTCGAAATGTTACTTTAAAATTTAAAATGTAACTTTAACTTGTCAAATTGTAAGTTTAACTTGTAAAATCGTAACTTAAATTTGTCAAAATATAACTTTAATTTTTCAAACTTAACTTTAAATTGTTAAAACGTAACTTTAAGTTGATAAAACCTAACTTTACCTTGTAAAATGTGTAACTTTAACTTGTCAAAATATTACTTTAACTAGAACAAAATATAATTCTAAGTTATAAAACAGTATCTTTAACTTGTCAAAATGTAACTTTAAAATGTCAAAATATAACATTAACTTGTCAAATCGTAACTTCAACTTGTCAAAATGTAACTTTAACTCTTCAAAACGTAATTTTAACTTGTCAAAATGTAACTTTAACTTGTTAAATTGTATTTTTAAAATAGTAAAATGTATGTTTAACTTGTCAAATTGTAATTTTGACTAGTAAAATCATAACTTTAACTTGTCAAAATGTAACTTTAACTTGTCAAACATAACTTTAACTTGTCATAATGTAATTTGAACTGATCAAAACATAACTTTATCTAGTAAAAAACATATCTTAAACTTGTCAAATCGTAACTTTATCTTGTTAAAACGTAACTTTACCTAGTAAGAAACGTATCTTTAACTTGTCAAAATGTAACTTTAAAATGCTAAAGTGTAACTTTAACTTTTCAAATTTAACTTGTAAAATCGTAACTTTAACTTGTCAAAACATAACTTTAAGTTGTTAAAACTTAATGTTACCTTGTAAAATGTGTAACTTTAACTTGTCAAAATATTACTTTAACTTGACAAAACATAGCTTTAACTTATAAAACCGTATCTTTAACTTGTCAAAATGTAACTTGAACTTGTCAAACTATAACTTTAATTTGTCAAATGTAACTTTAAGTTGTTAAAACCTAAATTTACCTTGTAAAATGTGTAACTTTAACTTGTCAAAGTATTACTTTAACTTGTCAAAATATTACTTTAACTTGTCAAAACATAACTTTAAATCATAAAACCGTATCTTTAACTTGTCAAAATGTAACTTAAACTTGTAAAATACGTAACTATAACTTGTCATAATGTAACTTTAACTTGTAAAAAGTGTAACTTTAACTTGTCAAAATGTAACTTTAACTTGTCAAAACATAAGTTTAACTTATAAAACCGTATCTTTAACTTGTAAAAATGTATCTGTAAAATGTCAAAATGTAACTTAAACTTGTAAAAAACGTATCTTTAACTTTTCAAAATGAAACTTTAAAATGTCAAAATGTAACTTTAACATGTCATATTGTAATGTTAATTTATAAAAAACGTAACTATAACTTGTCATAATGTAACTTTAACTTGTCAAAATGTAACTATAACTTGTAAAAAGTGTAACTTTAACTTGTCAAAATGTAACTTTAACTTGTCAAAACATACGTTTAACTTATAAAACCGTATCTTTAACTTGACAAAATGTAACTTTAAAATGTTAAAATATAACTTTAACTTGTCAAATCGTAACTTTAACATGTCAAAATGTAACTTTAACTCTTCAAATCGTATCTTTAATTTGTCAAAATGTAACTTTAACTTGTCAAAACGTAACTTTAACTTGTAAAATGTGTAACTTTAACGAGTAAAAATATTAATTTAACTTGTGAAAACATAACTTTAACTTATAAAACCGTATCTTTAACTTGTCAAAATGTAACTTTAAAATGTCAAAAATGTAAATTGAACTTGTAAAAAACGTATTTTTAACTTTTCAAAATGAAACTATAAAATGTAAAAATGTAACTTTAACTTGTAATATTATAATTTTAATTTGTAAAAAACTTAACTATAATTTGTCAAAATGTAACTTTAACATGTCAAAACGTAACTTGAACTTGTAAAATGTGTAACTTTAACTTGTAAAAATGTAACTTTAAGATTTAAAAAAGTAACTTTAACTTATAAAACTGTATCTTTAACTTGACAAAATGTAACTTTAAAATGTCAAAATATAACTTTAACTTGTCAAAATGTAACTTTAACTCTTTAAAACGTAACTTTAATTTTAACTTGTCAAAACGTAAATTTAACTTGTAAAAAATGTAACTATAACTTGTGAAAATGTAACTTTAACTTGTCAAAACGTAACTTTAACTTGTAAAAATGTAACCTTAACTTATCAAAACGTAACTTTAACTTATAAAACCGTATCTTCAACTTGTCAAAATGTAACTTTAACTCTTCAAAACGGAACTTTAACTTTACAAAATGTAAGTTTAACATGTCAAAACATAACTTTAACTTATAAAAAACGTAACTATAACTTGTCAAAATGTAATTTTAAATTGTCAAAACGTAACTTTAACTTGTCAAAATGTAACTTTAACTTGTAAAAAACGTAACTTATAATAGTCAAAACGTAACTTCAACTACTCAAATCATAACTTCAACTACTTAAATAGTAACTTTAACTTGTCAAAACGTAACTTTAACTTGTCAAAACGTAACTTTAACTTGTCAAAACGTAACTTTAACTTGTCAAAACGTAACTTTAACTTATAAAACCGTAATTTCAACTGGTCAAAATGTAACTTTAACTCTTCAAAACGGAACTTTAACTTTACAAAATGTAACTTTAACATGTCAAAACGTAACTTTAACTTGTAAAAAACGTAACTATAATTTATCAAAATGTAAATTTAACTTGTCAAAACGTAACTTTAACTTCTAAAAAGTGTAACTTTAACTTGTCAAAATGGTAACTTTAACTTGTATAAACGTAACTTTAACTTTTAAAAACTTAACTTTAACTTGTCAAAATGTAACTTTAACTTATCAAAACGTAACGTTAACTTATAAAACCGTATCTTCAACTTGTCAAAATGTAACTTTATAATGTCCAAATATAACTTTAACTTGTCAAATCGTATCTTCAACTTGTCGAAATATACTTTAACTTATCAAGATGTAACTTTAACTTGTCAAAATGTAACTTTAACTTGTCAAAATGTAACTTTAACTTGTCAAAATGTAACTTTAACTTGTAAAAACGTAACATTAACTTGTAAAAAGTGTAACTTTAAATTTTCAAAATGTAAAATTAACTTATCAAGACGTAACCTTAACTTATAAAACCGTATCTTCAACTTGTCAAAATGTAACTTTAACTCTTCAAATAGTAACTTTAACTCTTCAAAACGTAACTTTAACTTTACAAAATGTAACTTTAACTTGT
The DNA here is from genome assembly GCA_958296335.1 of Urtica urens. NCBI lineage: Eukaryota > Viridiplantae > Streptophyta > Magnoliopsida > Rosales > Urticaceae > Urtica > Urtica urens. The sequence continues at coordinate 17,214,423 of OY282526.1, forward strand.
AAAAAACTTAACTATAACTTGTCAAAATGTAACTTTAACTTGTCAAAACGTAACTTTAACTTGTAAAAAGTGTAACTTAAACTCGTAAAAATGTAACTTTAAGTTATCAAGACGTAACTTTAATTTATAAAACCGTATCTTCAACTTGTCAAAATGTAACTTTAACTCTTCAAAACGGAACTTTAACTTTACAAAATGTAACTTTAACATGTCAAAACGTAACTTTAACTTGAAAAAACGTAACTATAACTTGTCAAAATGTAACTTAAACTTCTCAAAACGTAACTATAACTTCTAAAAAGTGTAACTTTAAATTGTCAAAATCTAATTTTAACTTATCAAAGCGTAACTTTAACATATAAAACCGTATCTTCACCTTGTCAAAATGTAACTTTAAAATGTCAAAATATAACTTTAACTTGTCAAATCGTATCTTCAACTTGTCAAAATGAAACTTTAACTCTTCAAAACGTAACTTTAAATTGTCAAAATTTAACTTTAACTTGTCAAAACGTAACTTTAACTTGTAAAAAGTGTAACTTTAAATTGTCAAAATGTAACTTTAACTTATCAAAACGTAACTTTAACTTATAAAACCGTATCTTGAACTTGACAAAATGTAACTTTAAAATGTTAAAATATAATTTTAACTTGTCAAATCGTAACTTTAACTTGTCAACATGTAACTTTAACTCTTAAAAACGGAACTTTATGTTTACAAAATGTAACTTTAACTTGTCAAAACGTAACTTTAACTTGTAAAAAGTGTAACTTTAACTTGTGAAAATGTAACTTTAACTTATCAAAACGTAACTCTAACTTAAAAAAGAGTATCTTTAAATTTTCAAATTGTAACTTCAACTTCTCAAAATGTAACTTTAACTCTTCAAAATGTAACATTAACTTGTTAATATATAACTTTAACTTGTTAAAATATAACTTTAACTAGTAAGACACGTATGTTTAACTTGTCAAAATGTAACTTTAAAATTTTAAAATGTAACTTTAAATTGTTAAATTGTAATTTTAACTTGTAAAATCGTAACTATAACTTGTCAAAATGTAACTTTAACTTGTCAAAACGTAACTTCAACATGTAAAATGTATAACTTTAACTTGTAAAAATGTAACTTTAACTTATCAAGATGTAACTTTAACTTGTCAAAATGTAACTTTAACTCGTAAAAAACGTAACAATAACTGGTCTAAATGTAACTTTAACTTGTCAAAACGTAATATTAACTTGTAAAAAGTGTAACTTTAAATTTTCAAAATGTAAAATTAACTTATCAAGACGTAACCTTAACTTATAAAACCGTATCTTCAACTTGTCAAAATGTAACTTTAACTCTTCAAATAGTAACTTTAACTCTTCAAAACGTAACTTTAACTTTACAAAATGTAACTTTAACTTGTAAAAAACTTAACTATAACTTGTCAAAATGTAACTTTAACTTGTCAAAACGTAACTTTAACTTGTAAAAAGTGTAACTTAAACTCGTAAAAATGTAACTTTAACTTATCAAGACGTAACTTTAATTTATAAAACCGTATCTTCAACTTGTCAAAATGTAACTTTAACTCTTCAAAACGGAACTTTAACTTTACAAAATGTAACTTTAACATGTCAAAACGTAACTTTAACTTGAAAAAACGTAACTATAACTTGTCAAAATGTAACTTTAACTTCTCAAAACGTAACTATAACTTCTAAAAAGTGTAACTTTAAATTGTCAAAATCTAATTTTAACTTATCAAAGCGTAACTTTAACATATAAAACCGTATCTTCACCTTGTCAAAATGTAACTTTAAAATGTCAAAATATAACTTTAACTTGTCAAATCGTATCTTCAACTTGTCAAAATTAAACTTTAACTCTTCAAAACGTAACTTTAAATTGTCAAAATTTAACTTTAACTTGTCAAAACGTAACTTTAACTTGTAAAAAGTGTAACTTTAAATTGTCAAAATGTAACTTTAACTTATCAAAACGTAACTTTAACTTATAAAACCGTATCTTGAACTTGACAAAATGTAACTTTAAAATGTTAAAATATAATTTTAACTTGTCAAATCGTAACTTTAACTTGTCAACATGTAACTTTAACTCTTAAAAACGGAACTTTAAGTTTACAAAATGTAACTTTAACTTGTCAAAACGTAACTTTAACTTGTAAAAAGTGTAACTTTAACTTGTGAAAATATAACTTTAACTTATCAAAACGTAACTCTAACTTAAAAAACAGTATCTTTAACTTTTCAAATTGTAACTTCAACTTCTCAAAATGTAACTTTAACTCTTCAAAATGTAACATTAACTTGTTAATATATAACTTTAACTTGTTAAAATATAACTTTAACTAGTAAGAAACGTATGTTTAACTTGTCAAAATGTAACTTTAAAATTTTAGAATGTAACTTTAACTTGTGAAATTGTAATTTTAACTTGTAAAATCGTAACTTTAACTTGTCAAAATGTAACTTTGACTTGTCAAAACGTAACTTCAACTTGTAAAATGTATAACTTTAACTTGTAAAAATGTAACTTTAACTTATCAAGATGTAACTTTAAGTTGTCAAAATGTAACTTTAACTTGTCAAAATGTAACTTTAACTCGTAAAAAACGTAACAATAACTTGTCTAAATGTAACTTTAACTTGTCAAAACGCAACATTAACTTGTAAAAAGTGTAACTTTAAATTTTCAAAATGTAACATTAACTTATCAAGACGTAACCTTAACTTATAAAACCGTATCTTCAACTTGTCAAAATGTAACTTTAACTATTCAAATAGTAACTTTAACTTGTCAAAATGTAACTTTAACTTGTCAAACTGTAACTTTAACTCGTAAAAAACGTAACTATAACTTGTCTAAATGTAACTTTAACTTGTCAAAACGTAACTTTAACTTGTAAAAAGTGTAACTTAAACTCGTAAAAATGTAACTTTAACTTATCAAGACGTAACTTTAATTTATAAAACCGTATCTTCAACTTGTCAAAATGTAACTTTAACTCTTAAAAACAGAACTTTAACTTTACAAAATGTAACTTTAACATGTCAAAACGTAACTTTAACTTGAAAAAACGTAACTATAACTTGTCAAAATGAAACTTTAACTTCTCAAAACGTAACTATAACTTCTAAAAAGTGTAACTTTAAATTGTCAAAATCTAATTTTAACTTATCAAAGCGTAACTTTAACATATAAAACCGTATCTTCACCTTGTCAAAATGTAACTTTAAAATGTCAAAATATAAGTTTAACTTGTCAAATCGTATCTTCAACTTGTCAAAATGAAACTTTAACTCTTCAAAACGTAACTTTAAATTGTCAAAATTTAACTTTAACTTGTCAAAACGTAACTTTAACTTGTAAAAAGTGTAACTTTAAATTGTCAAAATGTAACTTTAACTTATCAAAACGTACCTTTAACTTATAAAACCGTATCTTGAACTTGACAAAATGTAACTTTAAAATGTTAAAATATAATTTTAACTTGTCAAATCGTAACTTTAACTTGTCAACATGTAACTTTAACTCTTAAAAACGGAACTTTAAGTTTACAAAATGTAACTTTAACTTTTCAAAACGTAACTTTAACTTGTAAAAAGTGTAACTTTAACTTGTGAAAATGTAACTTTAACTTATCAAAACGTAACTCTAACTTAAAAAACAGTATCTTTAACTTTTCAAATTGTAACTTCAACTTCTCAAAATGTAACTTTAACTCTTCAAAATGTAACATTAACTTGTTAATATATAACTTTAACTTGTTAAAATATAACTTTAACTAGTAAGAAACGTATGTTTAACTTGTCAAAATGTAACTTTAAAATTTTAAAATGTAACTTTAACTTGTCAAATTGTAATTTTAACTTGAAAAATCGTAACTTTAACTTGTCAAAATGTAACTTTAACTTGTCAAAACGTAACTTCAACTTGTAAAATGTATAACTTTAACTTGTAAAAATGTAACTTTAACTTATCAAGATGTAACTTTAACTTGTCAAAATGTAACTTTAACTTGTCAAAATGTAACTTTAACTCGTAAAAAACGTAACAATAACTTGTCTAAATGTAACTTTAACTTGTCAAAACGTAACATTAACTTGTAAAAAGTGTAACTTTAAATTCTCAAAATGTAACATTAACTTATCAAGACGTAACCTTAACTTATAAAACAGTATCTTCAACTTGTCAAAATGTAACTTTAACTTGTCAAAATGTAACTTTAACTTGTCAAAATGTAACTTTAACTTGTCAAAATGTAACTTTAACTCGTAAAAAACGTAATTATAACTTGTCTAAATGTACCTTTAACTTGTCAAAACGTAACTTTAACTTGTAAAAAGTGTAACTTTAACTTGTTAAAATGTAACTTTAACTTATCAAGACGTAACCTTAACTTATAAAACCGTATCTTCAACTTGTCAAAATGTGACTTTAACTCATCAAAACGTAACTTTAACTTTACAAAATGTAACTTTAACTTGTCAAAATTTAACTTTAACTCATCAAAACGTAACTTTAACTTTACAAAATGTAACTTTAACTTGTCAAAATTTAACTTTAACTTTTAAAAAACGTAATATATCTTGTCAAAATGTAAGTTTAACCTGTCAAACATAACTTTAACTTCAAAAAAGTGTAAATTTAACTTTACAAAATGTAACTTTAACTTATCAAAATGTAACTTTAACATATAAAACCGTATCTATAAATTGTCAAAATGTAACTTTTAAATGTCAAAATATAACTTTAATTTGTAAAATCTTAATTTCAACTTGTCAAAATGTAACTTTAACTCTTCCAAACGTAACTTTAACTTGTCAAAATGTAAATTTAACTTGTCAAAATGTAACTTTAACTTGTAAAAAGTGTAACTTTAACTTGTTAAAATGTACTTTAACGTATCAACGCGTAACTTTAACTTTACAAAATGTAATTTTAACTTGTCAAAACGTAACTTTAACTTGTAAAAAACATAACTATAATTTTTCAAAATGTAACTTTAACTTGTCAAAACGTAACTATAACTTCTACAAAGTGTAACTTTAAATTATCAAAACGTAACTGTTGTCGCTCGTTTTCGGACAACGATTTAGGAACCCAGAACGGTTCGATCCAAGGCCGGACCAAGTGATCGCGTTCGGGTTCTAGCGTGTCAAACTCGGTATCCCGAGTCGTGCCTTAGCTGTCAATGGAGTTCGTGCTACGCAAGTATCTGAAACACAAAGGAATCAAATGAACTACCAAAGGGAAACAGAGGGGGTGCCTCTGTTTACCTCTCCGACGCCCAACATTAGTTGGATTGAGGTGGATAAAAGGGTTTAGAGTTTGAAGGTTTAAGTTTTGAGTGACACGAGTGAAGTCCGAGTTCAGCAGCGTTTCAGTGCTCAAGTGTTCGTTACCTGTCGTTGGGAACCGTGTCCCCTATTTATAAGACCTCAGGCAGCCTTGGCCCGGAGAAGAGCCATCAACCGGCCCTCGGCCGACCAAAATGACATGAGCCTCCCCTTGGCCGGTGGAGCCTCCCTGGACCTCCCCTTGGCCGAGGGAAAACCCTTGGGCCTCCCCTTGGCCGAGGGAACACCCTTGGGCCTCCCCTTGGCCGGGTGAAGGGAGGCAGGGCCTTGAACCTCCCCTTGGCCGAGGGAACCCCTGGGCCTCCCCTTGGCCGGGTGAAGGGAGGCCGGGTCTTGAACCTCCCCTTGGCCGAGGGAACCCCTGGGCCTCCCCTTGGCCGGGTGAAGGGAAGCAGGGTCTTGGACCTCCCTTTGGCCGAGGGAACCCCTGGGCCTCCCCTTGGCCGGGTGAAGGGAGGCAGGGCCTTGGTCCTCCCCTTGGCCGGGTGAAGGGAGGCAGGGCCTTGGCCCTCCCCTTGGCCGAGGGAACCCTTGGGCCAGCCCTTGGACGGGCCTAGGGAAGGTTTGAGCCTCCCTTTGGCCGGAGGAACCCTTGGGCCAGCCCTTGGACGGGCCTAGGGATGGCTTGAGCCTCCCTTTGGCCGGGGAAAGGCTTTACTCGGCCTTTGGCCGAATGAACATGCCCTAGACGTTGGTTAGGGCAAGCTTCCGCCCTTCTCGGTGTTTCCGTCGAACCGTCGTACCTTTTAGTGCCCACAACACTAGCCCCCCGAGTCCACCATTTGAACGGAGATCGTGTGGTGGACTCAAGCTCATTCGTCCCCGATTACCACGCCCCTTCTTGTTTTGGTAAGCCTTTTCAACACATTTTATTTTTTGACGTCATTACCAGCCACGTGCACATGGATCCGGCCGACCACGCGTCAGGAAGTGGGTCCATCGAGGACGAACTTTTTCCCTTTCTCGGGGACCAAAACATCGACTTAGAACAATTCTGGAACCAATTTTCATCTCCCCCGAAACCTCTCCCCAGTCCCTCCTCTTCACCGTGCACGGGTGTTTTTGCCATGGGAGAAGGAAACTTTTCTTCGATTGAGACGTGGCTGACCGACGGGGAAGAGGCTAAACGAGGGTGCCAAGATACTCCGAAAATCAGGGAGGTCGGCGACCCATCCTCCGTGAACCCGAGCGACGGGACTGGTGGAAGCTCGGGCGGTGATTTCCGCGTTGATCTGGGTGGCAGGCCCCGTGCGAGCCCGGGCGGCGAACCTCGCAGGGTTCTGGGCGGCGATGTGGCCCACGCGGGCCTGGGCGGCGACGTGGTCCACGCAGGTCTGGGCGGTGACTCTCGCGTGGGTCGGGACAGTGACACGTCTAGCGCGGGATCGAGCAAGGATCCCAGCGCGGATCTCGGCAGCGACGTGACCCACGCGGGTTCGGGCAACGTCGTGACCTCCGCGGGTCTGGGCAGAGACGTGACCCACGCGGGTCTGGGCAACGTTGTGACCTCTGCGGGTCTGGGCAGGGATGTGACCTCCGCGGGTCTGGGCAGCCTCGTGACCTCCGCGGGTCTGGGCGGAGACGTGACCTCCGCGGGCCTGGGCCACCTCGCGACCTCCGCGGGTCTGGGCCACCTCGCGACCTCCGCGGGTCTGGGCGGAGATGAGACCTCCGCGGGCCTGGGCAGCCTCGCGACCTCCGCGGGTCTGGGCGGAGATGAGACCTCCGCGGGCCTGGGCAACCTCGTGACCTCCGCGGGCCTGGGCGGAGACGTGCTTGGCGCGGGATCGGGCGGCGATTCCCGTGTGAGGCTGGGCAGCGATGTGCCCCGCGCCGATCCAGGTGGCGATCCCCACAGAAGTTTGAGTGTCGAGCCCTAAGTTGGTGCTAGCGTCGGGGAAGAAACCGGCGAGCGTGGTGTGGGGGCGGAGACGCCGATTCTAGCAAGGTTGGTCGAAAGCTGTTCCGGTGATGATCATGCGGTACCCGAGCGTTCTCTCGCGAGGGCGAGAGCGATTATCATTGAGGATAAGGCCGGTGATGACGACGCGAACGGTATCGAGAATCTGCGGGATTCTATTTTGTTGGCCACGCATGTGGTGTCCCAAAATTGCGCGGGATCGCCGAGTCCCCACCTCGAGGTGCCCCCCGGAATCGAGGGCTCTGGCGAATCACCCGACCGTGACCTCGACTTGGTTACACCTGCAACCTTGACTGCGCAAGATGAGAAACGTGCGTTGTCGTTTCCGGTCGGGGAGTCGATGTCCCGAGAGGGGTTTGATTGTTCCGGGGTTGATTTCCCGAGCTCTCTTTCTCTCGCGAGCTTCACAAGTTTGAGGCGACGGTTCCATATACCGACTTCCATCTCGCTAATGCGGCCCCTGCCAGATGATCTCCGGAGTCGCCCACGATTAGGATATGCGGCCATTCACGAGGCTAGTCTTCGGGGGGGTCTACGGTTACCCTTCCAGCCAGTGATCCGAGAGTTACTAATCCGATTGGGAGTCCACGCGTCTCAGATGTCACCACTGTTTTATCGCATGGTAGCCGCCTGTCACATGATGCTACACCGAGCGCGGGGTCGGGGTGTGACGGCCGACGAGATCCGAAATATTATGTCTGTCCATGGCGTGTCGGGGAAACCGGGCTTTTATAAGGTTCAACATCGTAAGAAATCCCCCTTCTTACGAGCTTGTCGACCAAGCATCGTTATCCTTGGGTATCGGTATCTGAATCTGCTTTCGGAATGGCACCACTGACTTTTGGTCCCGTTGCCGATTTCTCGGCGGATCGCAACACCGAGGATTCAGAACTTGCCCAAGTGATCGGAGCTATTCCAGACTCACGGAGGCAAGGTGTGCTTTTTGAATCCGCCGATCTCATGGCAACCACCGGGTGGTTCATCCCTAATCAGGAGGTAACTTCAGATCTCACGTCGAACGAAGGGCCCGTCGGGGTTTTCGACCTTGAGGCGGCGATCGAGCCTCCCTTGCCTCCCGATCTGGGGGGTATTATCCGTCTCTTTCCTTTCAAGGGAGTTGATACTCTAAATTTGCATTATTTGTTGTTATTTTTCCTCTGACGAACGACTATGTTTATTATCTCAGATACGATGGCTCGCAATCGTTCTCGCGCCTGTCTGCCGAGGGGAGAACCTACTACCAAGGTCGTGGCAGCGGCACGATCTCGCATTGAGGCCCGCCGTGGAAGATCCCCGACCCACGTTCGGGGTGAGATGCTTTCGTCGAACAAACGTCCAGTACCGGCCTCATCCGTCGAGGAAACATCTGGTGGGAAACGTGTCCATACTTCGAGCGTATCGGGCGGCGCAGAATCCAATCTGATGAGAGAAGCCGAGGCGTTACGGGGCCAATGTTCTCGGGGAATCCTTGACTCTTCTTTGCGGGAATTCAAGGGTCTTCTGACTACAGGTGACCTTGACTACTTCCAGAATGGGATTAGCGACGCTCGCAAGGTACACCTATTTCCACCTAGCCTCGTGTTGTCCATTAGTCATTCCTTTTTACTTGCAAACGCATAAGTGCCTTCATCGTTGTTTTGACAGATGCTTGCCCGACAAGAACGGGGTGACGCGATTCTCCGAGACCTGCTGCGGAGGATGTCGGTCATGAAGAAAGATGCCGAGAAAATGACAGCTGATCACGCTGCCGCCTTGACGGAGGTTCGACCTGTCCGGGAGTTCCACATCCTAGAGGGGGAGCTGTGAAGAGTTCGTGCGGAGTTGGAGGCCGAAAGAAAGTTGCGAGCAGAGGATCGCACATCCCGAGAGAAGGCGGAGCAGGCGGCCGACAACTTTTTGGGCGAGACGAAGAACCTCCAGACGGCGCTCTCGGGCCGAGATGAGGAGTTGAAGATCGTCCATGCTCAACTGATGACCAGCGAGATCTCCCGTGTCCAAGCCGAGAGGGAGAGAGATTCCCTACTCCTCGAGATGCAGGCCCTCATCGAGGAGAAAGATGATGCTGTGAAGTCAAAGGCCAACCTGGAAGATGATTGGGATCTAGCCTTGGAGGAGGCCCGTCACGCGGCTGCCGTGCGCGTTCGTGATGCTGTTGCGAGGGAGAATGTGACCCGGGGGGTAACCTTTTCCTTCTTTGAAGCGATGTTTCCTTCACTGGATGACGCTCCTCGACTGAGTGGTGCGCCATTTGGGGCTCCTTCAGAGGTCGCCCAGTCCACGAACCGTCCCCCCGATGGGGAAACCACTGATGGGTCCGGTGCTCCGGCTGGCGAGGAACAAGTAGATTTTGGTTCCGAGTGCTTCTTTTTCTGTTTGTCCATTTTGCGCATGTGTTTAGCGCTTGCTTCCTTTTACATGTCTTCATGAACATCTTCATTTGGTGATTTTTATTCGTCATGAGAACCTTCCTTTGTTATTTATTTCTGTCACAATGTGAGAATGTTTTGGGCCCATGCCTTTCGGTGGGCGAGACATAGCCGTTTGGCATGCGCCATATGGCGGGCGAGATTTGCTGCCTGTCGGCGTGCGAGTGCCTGGTTATCCGGTGCGCGGATGTTGGCCCTTTAGCGGGTTTTGCGAGACTCGTTGCCTGTCGGCGTGCGAGTGCACGGTTTTATGTCATCCGGTGCGCGGATGTTGACCCTTTAACGGGTCTTCCGAGTACGCGGTCTCTTGGCCCGAACCGGGTTATGTGAGGACCTGGACTACGTCGTAGCCCCCCGAGTTTATTTAGAAACTTGCAAAGGTTTTAAATAAATTGTTATGAAGTGTATTTCGTATTCATTGTCAAGAAAAATGTTACACTTCATGGGTCATGGACCATGCATACAATGAATTTAAACTAAAAAACAATAAAACGGGTCGTCCCTTAATTGACGCCTACTGATAATATTGTCTCAAGTGCTCGGCATTCCATGGGTGGGTGAAGACTAGACCTTCGAGATTTTCCAGCTCGTAAGTGCCGTTATGAGTGGCTTGACGTATCCGATATGGACCATCCCAGGTGGGTCCCAGAACTCCGTCTCCCGGGATTTGTGTGTTTTGGAAAACCCTCCTGAGAACAAGGCTTCCGTTTGCGAATTTCCTTATTTTGATTCTCGAATTGTAGTACTTTTCCACTTTCCTCTTTTGTTCAGTTAAACGTGACAACGCGCCCATCCTCTTTTCATCGATGAGATCTAGTTCCATCCTCATTGCCTCGTCGTTTCGGTCGCTGTCGTAATCGATAACCCGACAGGTGGGGATACTTGTCTCTAAAGGTATCACGGCCTCAACGCCGAATGCTAACGCGAACGGAGTTTCGCCGGTAGCGTTTCGTGCCGTTGTTCGATATGCCCATAAGACTGTCGGTAACTCTTCCGCCCAAGCCCCTTTTTTCGCTTCCAGCCTTTTCTTCAAGTTTTCTTTGATCGTCTTGTTGACTGCTTCGACTTGACCATTAGCTTGAGGGTGTCGAGGCGACGAATAAGTCTTACGAATCCCCAATTGTTCACATAGCTCCCGAAGGCGTGCGTTGTCAAATTGTTTCCCATTGTCGGTGACGATCGACTCTGGAACCCCAAAGCGACATATTATGTTTTTCCACATGAAACTTGTCGTGTTCGCCTCTGTGATCTTGGCGAGTGGTTCTGCTTCTACCCACTTCGTGAAGTAATCTACTGCCACGATTGCGAATTTGTATTGTCTTGGGGCTGTGGGTAATTCCCCAATGAGGTCGACCCCCCATTTGGCGAAAGGTCGGGGTACGATGACCGGGCATAAAGGTGCCGGAGGCTGTCTTGGTACGTGTGCGAATCTCTGGCACTTGTCGCATTTTTTGGCCCACGAGTGAGCGTCCCTCTTCATGGTTGGCCAAAAATACCCTGCTCGGAGTAATTTCAAAGCCAATGATTGTCCGGCCGAATGGTTCCCGCAAACCCTTTCGTGTACTTCATGCAACGCTTTTTTGCTTCGTCTTCGGATAAGCACCGGAGGAGCGGCATGAAGTATCCTCGTTTGTAGAGTGTCTGCTCCCTCAGTATGTATTTGGACGCCAGATTCTTCAATCTTCGGGTCTCTTCTTTCCCTCCGGGGGTCTCCCCCCCTTGGAGGTACTTTAGAAGCGGCGTCATCCACGTCGTTTGTGGTGCTTGTTCGATCGTTCCCACATCATTTCTTGAGATACATGGCCTCGTCAGTTAGTCTATCGGGACATCGTCAATCCCCCCTTCATCAATCCCAGATGCCAAACGGGCTAGAGCGTCGGCGTGGACGTTTTTCGCTCTGGGAATCTGGATTATCTCGAACCATAGGAATGACTCAAATAGTTTTATAACCTTGGCGAGGTATGCCATCATGCTTGGCTCCTTTGCACCGTATTCTCCTTTGACTTGGTTGACTACCAATTGCGAGTCGCAATGGATACGCAACTTTTTAGCGTCGATTTTTTTCGCTAACTCCAAGCCTATGATGAGAGCCTCGTACTCGGCCTCGTTGTTCGAAGCATTGAACTCGAATCGCATGGCATACTTGATCACTTCCCCATCGGGGTTCGTAAGTATGATGCCAGCGCCAGCGCCTTGGGCGTTCGACGCACCATCGACGTGTAGTTCCCATAAAGGGCCTTTCGAGATCATTGGCCTTTTCGTGGTCGTGTCGTTTCTCTTTTCTTCGAGGACATCTACATCGTCCCCTATCGAGGAGGACCTTGTGAATTCGGCCACAAAGTCGGCCAAAGCTTGACCTTTGATGGCGGTTCTTGGTTGGAAATCTATTCCATATTCCCCCAGCTCTTGAGACCATATGGCCATCCGGGAGGATGTGGCTTTCTGTAACGCCTTTTCTATGGGGTAATTTGTACGTACGATGATGGGGTGAGATTGGAAGTATGGCCGAAGCTTCCTCGCGCCTGTGACCAAGGCCAATGCCATTTTTTCGATCTCTGGATATCTGGTCTTGACGTCGAGGAGCGCCTTGCTCGAATAGTAGATTGGCCATTGAATCTTAGTTTCTTCACGCACCAACACCGTGCCTATTGCCCTTTCGCTCACTGCGAGGTATACGAACAATTTTTCCCCTTTGTTGGGTTTTGCCAAGAATGGCGCAGAACTGAAATAGGCTTTCAGTTCGTGGAAGGCAAGTTCGCATTCTTCTGTCCAAACAAATCCATTGACCTTTTTCAAGGCCTTGAAGAACGGTTGGCAGCGATCCGTCGCCTTTGACACGAAACGTGACAATGCTGCAACCCTACCTGTTAAGCTCTGCACCTCTTTGATTTTGGTAGGGGACTTCATGTTCAGAATTGCTTCGATCTTTTCGGGGTTGGCCTCTATCCCCCTACTGCTCACCATATAACCCAAGAATTTTCTGGATTCGACTCCGAAAGCGCATTTGTTTGGGTTAAGCTTCATTCTATAATGTCGCAGGATGGAAAACATATTCCTGAGATCTCTGATATGATCGTCAGCCCTTAAACTCTTAACTAACATATCGTCGACATAGACTTCCATTGTTTTCCCAATTTGGTCGGCAAACATGCGGTTCACCAATCGTTGGTACGTAGCCCCTGCATTCTTGAGACCAAAAGGCATGACCTTATAGCAATATAGTCCCCGATCGGTGACGAAAGTGGTTTTTATCTGATCTGCACCATGCATGCGGATCTGATTGTAACCAGAATAGGCGTCCACGAAGCTTAACAATTCATGACCCGCGGTGGCGTCAACAAGTTGTTCGATTCTGGGCAGTGGGGGCAAGCCTTGTTGAGATCCTTGTAATCGATGCAAATCCGCCATTTGCCGTTTGCTTTTTTCACCATAACCACGTTAGAAACCCATCTGGGATGTTTTGCCTCCGTTATGAATCCTGCCGCGAGAAGTTTATCAACTTCCTCACCAATGGCTTGGTACCTTTCCCCACTGAACGCTCTCCTGGGCTGTATTCGCCCGGTTATCCTTTGATCGTCGTTCAAACGGTGAACCATGATCTCGGGGTCGATCCCGGGCATGTCAGCATGGGTCCACGCGAAAATGTCCTTGTATTCTTGGAGGAATGCCGTTAGTAGGAGTTGCTTCTCAGATGAGAGTTGTGCACCTATTTTGACGACTTGATCGGGTTTCGATTCATCCAATACAACAGTCACGAGGTCGCTCGTTGTTCCCATCTTCCGTCTTTCAACTTCATCCCTCTGATCCAACTCTCCGAAAGTGCCATCGGCTTCTCCATCGCTTGATAAATCACGGGAGATGGTATTGACCATTTTCCCTTTTCCTTTGCCATCTACCCCCTGAATGTAACACATTCTGGCCATGGATTGATCCCCGGCCATGACGGCTATCCCCCCATTTGTCGGGAACTTTAACATCAGATGATAGGTTGAGGTTATGGCCTTTAGTCGGTTGAGAGTCGGACGGCTAATTATGATGTTGTAAGCTGACGGTTGGTCGACCACAAGGAATGACACGATGTGAGTGGCCTCGAGCCCTCCCAATGTCCCAAAAGTGACGGGGAGGTCGATGATACCCTCAGTCATCACTCTCTCACCAGAGAATCCAAAGAGTGGGGTCGCCACCGGAGTTGGTTTTAGTCCGGTCAACCTCATTCTGTCTAAAGCTGACTTGAAAATGATGTCAGCGGAACTTCCATTATCGATGAGAATTCGACGGACAAGATTGTTCGCTATCGGGGCCGAAACCACTATTGCGTCGTTATGGGGGTGCATGATCCTTGTCGCTTCCTGTCCTGTGAAGAACATGGATTCGAACTCGTTCGGAGGTGGAGTCACATAAGTGTGATTTATGTGATGCACTGCTGTCGAATGGGATGTCTCACGGGCGTATCGTTTCCTTTGGGCGCACGAGTCTCCACATTCCGGACCACCCAAAATGGAGCCCACGATATGTAATTGTGAATTATCTGGTTCTCGGGCCGTCACTTGATCGGTCACAGTGACCGTGGCGGGACCTTTCCTTTCTAGATGTCCTCGCTCACTCCCCGATGTCGTCGCTCCCAAGGTTCGGAGCACGTACTCTTTCAACTTCCCATCTTGTATGAGGGCCTCAATTTGCCTTTTGTGTTGGTAACATTCTGAAGTTAGATGACCGTGGTCCTGGTGGTACTCTCAGAACTTGCTACGATCTCGTTTTGCTGGATCTTTCGTCAGTGGAGCTGGGCTACCCAATTTGTCGCGGTGTAACGCCAATATTCGCTCTTGGGGGGTGTTCAGCGGAGTGAACGTCAAAATTTTTTGAAAACTGTCCGGACGTGGTGGTCTGACCCCTGAGAAGGGTCGGTCGTCGAGACCTTATTGTCCCCTATTCCTCCTCTTTCGAGGATCGAAATATTCCTTCTCATGGTCCCCTAGCCGGCGACCAGGCTGTCCATTGGTCTTCCGACTGTCTCGGCCTTCCAGGTAGTCCTCCACTCCCATGAATGTGCGAGCGCGTGTCATTAGCTCCGCCATGTCTCTTGGGACCTTTCCGACGATTGACTTCAGGAAGTCACTCGTGCGAATTCCTTCAGTGATTGCTGTGATCGCATCCCTATCGTCGAAGCCTTCCACCTTATGCGATTCTTCAGTGAAACGTGCGAGATACTGCCTCAAAGTTTCATCTCTACCCTGCCTGATTGACAAGAGATGAGTTTTGGACTTCTTTTGCATCACGAGAGTGGCGAAGTGAGCGAGGAAAGTTTCCTTCAATATCTTGAAAGAAAGAATACTTCCTGGCTTCAAGCTTCTGAACCACTCAAATCATGTTCCGGAAAGGGTCAAACTAAGTGCCTGACACAACGTTGCATCCGACTGCCCTTGCATTGACATCCACGTTTCATAATGTTGGATGTGAAAATGAGGGTCTGTGCGCCCATCGTATGGAGGAATGGAAGGCAACTTGAAATTTCCCCCACAGGATTGTGCCAAGATCTGAGCGGAGAAAGGGGAATATGATTCTTCGGCCCCTCCGTAGGGTCGTGGCTTTCCCGACTCTCTCATCTCGATTATTTGGTTTTGGAGGCTTTGTATCATTGTTACCATATCAAGCCCGTCTGCGGGGCTGGCCGCCGGAGCCAAGGGAGTCATGTGGTGCCGCTCGTTAGGTGCCTGATCGGCCGCATTGGTCCTTGGACGGCCAAGCGTAACGGCTAGCAACACATCTCTCTGAGAATTCAACCTCTGTCGGAGGTCTTCGCCCCTGGAGTTCCTCTGAGCTGTGAGATGTTCCCTAAGATCCACGTCGGGAATCCGACGAGACGAATCCGGTCGGCGTCGAAATGTCTTTCGAGTCCCTCGACTGTCTGCCCCTTCATTCCGCCGCGCACTTCTATGCTCGAACCGCGATCGCGATCGACCGCCTCGAGAGTTAGAAGATGGAGCGCCTCTGAATTGCGGACCTGGCGGTCGAGTCGGCGGGGGCTGGTGTGAAGGTGGTCTTGCGTCCGCTTCTCGATCAGGGAGAGGAGTTATCTCGTCTGTCCGAGATTCCCCCACGTATTCGGGGTCGGAACCATCTCGGAACGAACTCTTGTCAATGTCATATCCGAGGAGGTCGGCTATGAGTGTATTGTCCACTCCCGGCCGATCCAAAATTTCTTCAAGTCGTCTTGCTATATCCTCTCGGAGAGCAACGTCAGGATCGGCCCTCGAGCTATGGGACTCGTTCTCGTTCTCACGAGGCTGACCACCGAGTCGATGGGAAAGGCTTCGAAGGCCATATCTGGCGTTCGTCGCCCGGGTGCCGGTAGATGCAACAGGAATCTGACTCATCCTCTCGGAGGTTGTTTGATGGGGAAACAAAGTTGGCTTTGTCAACCCCCTTCTTCTAGCGCCAAAATGTTGTCGCTCGTTTTCGGACAACGATTTAGGAACCCAGAACGGTTCGATCCAAGGCCGGACCAAGTGATCACGTTCGGGTTCTAGCGTGTCAAACTCGGTATCCCGAGTCGTGCCTTAGCTGTCAATGGAGTTCGTGCTACGCAAGTATCTGAAACACAAAGGAATCAAATGAACTACCAAAGGGAAACAGAGGGGGTGCCTCTGTTTACCTCTCCGACGCTCAACATTAGTTGGATTGAGGTGGATAAAAGGGTTTAGAGTTTGAAGGTTTAAGTTTTGAGTGAAACGAGTGAAGTCCGAGTTCAGCAGCGTTTCAGTGCTCAAGTGTTCGTTACCTGTCGTTGGGAACCGTGTCCCCTATTTATAAGACCTCAGGCAGCCTTGGCCCGGAGAAGAGCCATCAACCGGCCCTCGGCCGACCAAAATGACATGGGCCTCCCCTTGGCCGGTGGAGCCTCCCTGGACCTCCCCTTGGCCGAGGGAAAACCCTTGGGCCTCCCCTTGGCCGGGTGAAGGGAGGCAGGGCCTTGGACCTCCCCTTGGCCGAGGGAACACCCTTGGGCCTCCCCTTGGCCGGGTGAAGGGAGGCAGGGTCTTGGACCTCCCCTTGGCCGAGGGAACCCCTGGGCCTCCCCTTGGCCAGGTGAAGGGAGGCCGGGTCTTGAACCTCCCCTTGGCCGAGGGAACCCCTGGGCTTCCTTGGCCCGGTGAAGGGAGGCAGGGTCTTGGACCTCCCTTTGGCCGAGGGAACGCCTAGGCCTGCCTTGGCCGGGTGAAGGGAGGCAGGGCCTTGGTCCTCCCCTTGGCCGAGGGGACCCCTGGGCCTTCCCTTGGCCGGGTGAAGGGAGGCAGGGCCTTGGCCCTCCCCTTGGCCGAGGGAACCCTTGGTCCGGCCTTGGATCGAACCGTTCTGGGTTCCTAAATCGTTGTCCGAAAACGAGCGACAATAGTAACTTTAACTTATAAAACCGTATCTTCAGCTTGTCAAAATGTAACTTTAACTCTTCAAAACAGTACTTTAACTTTACAAAATGTAACTTTAAGTTGTCAAAACGTAACTTTAACTTGTAAAAAACGTAACTATAACTTGTCAAAATGTAACTTTAACTTGTCAAAACATAACTTTAACTTGTAAAAAGTGTAACTTTAACTTGTGAAAATGTAACTTTAACTTGTAAAAACGTAACTTTAACTTATAAAACCGTATCTTCAACTCGTCAAAATGTAACTTTAACTCTTCAAAACGGAACTTTAACTTTACAAAATGTAACTTTAACTTGTCAAAACGTAACTTTAACTTGTAAAAAATATAACTATAACTTTTCAAAATGTAACTTTAACTTGTCAAAACGTAACTATAACTTCTAAAAAGTGTAACTTTAACTTGTCAAAATGTAAGTTTAACTCTTCAAAATGGAACTTTAACTTTACAAAATGTAACTTTAACTTGTCAAAACGTAACTTTAACTTGTAAAAAACATAACTATAACTTGTAAAAATGTAACTTTAACTTGTCAAAACGTAACTTTAACTTCTAAAAAGTGTAACTTTAACTTGTCAAAATGTAACTTTAACTTATCAAAACATAACTTTAACATATAAAACCGTATCTTCAACTTGTCAAAATGTAACTTTAAAATGTCAAAATTTAACTTTAACTTGTCAAAACGTAACTTTACCTTCGAAAAAGTATAACTTTAACTTGTCAATATGTAACTTTAACTTATGAAAACATAACTTTAACATATAAAACAGGTATCTTCAACTTGTCAAAATGTTACTTTAAAATATCAAAATTTAACTTTAACTTGTCAAAACGTAACTTTAACTTGGAAAACGTATAACTTTAACTTGTCAAAATGTAACTTTAACTTATCAAAACGTAACTTTAACATATAAAATCGTATCTTTAACTTGTCAAAATGTAACTTTTAAATGTCAAAATATAACTTTAATTTGTAAAATCGTAATTTTAACTTGTCAAAATCTAACTTTAACCCTTCAATACGTAACTTTAACTTGTAAAAATGTAACTTTAACTTCTCAAAATGTAACTTTAACTTGTTAAAATGTACTTTAACGTATCAACACGTAACTTTAACTTGACAACATGTAACTTTAACTTCTAAAAAACGTAATTATAACTTGTCAAAATGTAACTTTAACTTGTCAAAACGTAAATTTAATTTCTAAAAAGTGTAATTTTAATTTGTCAAAATGTAACTTTAACTTATCAAAACGTAACATTAACATATAAAACCGTATCTTCAACTTGTCAAAATGTAACTTTCAAATGTCAAAATATAACTTTAACTTGTCAAATCGTAACTTTATCTTGTCAAAATGAAACTTAAACTTTTCAAAACGTAAATTTAACTTGTAAAAAACGTAACTATAACTTGTCAAAATGTAACTTTAACTTGTCAAAACGTAACTTTAACTTGTAAAAAGTGTAACTTTAACTTGTCAAAATGTAACTTTAACTTGTAAAAACGTAACTTTAACTTATAAAACCGAATCTTCAAGTCGTCAAAATGTAACTTTAACACTTCAAAACGGAACTTTAACTTGTCAAAACGTAACTTTAACTTTTAAAGATCATAACTATAACTTTTCAAAATGTAACTTTAACTTTTCAAAACGTAACTATAACTTCTAAAAAGTGTAACTTTAACTTGTCAAATGGTCACTTTAACTTATCAAAACGTAACTTTAACTTATAAAACCGTATCGTCAACTCGTCAAAATGTAACTTAAACTTTACAAAATGTATCTTTAACTTGTCAAAACGTAACTTTAACTTGTAAAAAATATAACTATATCTTGTCAAAATCTAACTTTAATTTGTCAAAACGTAACTTTAACTTCTAATAAGTGTAACTTTAGCTTGTCAAAATGTAACTTTAACTTATCAAAACATAACTTTAACAAATAAAACCGTATCTTCAACTTGTCAAAATGTAACTTTAAAATGTCTAAATATAACTTTAACTTGTCAAAACGTAACTTTAACTTGGAAAAAGTATAACTTTAACTTGTCAAAATGTAACTTTAACTTATGAAAACGTAACTTTAACATATAAAACCGTATCTTTAACTTGTCAAAATGAAACTTTTAAATGTCAAAATATAACTTTAATTTGTAAAATCGTAATTTCAACTTGTCAAAATGTAACTTTAACTCTTCAAAACGTAACTTTAACTTGTCAAAATGTAACTTTAACTTGTAAAAAGTGTAACTTTAACTTGTTAAAATGTACTTTAACTTATCAACACGTAACTTTAACTTGTAAAAATGTAACTTTAACTTCTAAAAACGTAATTATAACTTGTCAAAATGTAACATTAACTTGTCAAAACGTAACTTTAACTTCTAAAAAGTGTAACTTTAACTTTTCAAAATGTAACTTTAACTCTTTAAAACGTAACTTTAACTTGTCAAAATTTAACTTTAACTTGGCAAAACGTATGTTTAACTTGTCAAAATGTAACTTTTAAATGTCAAAATATAACTTTACCTTGTAAAATCGTAACTTCAACTAGTCAAAATTTAACTATAACTCTTCAAAACGTAAGTTTAACTTGTCAAAATGTAACTTTAACTTGTCAAAACGTAACTTTAACTTGTAAAAAACGTAATTATAACTTGTCAAAATTTAACTTTAACTTGTTTAAACGTAACTTTAACTTGTAAAAAGTGTAACTTATCTTATCAACACGTAAATTTAACTTATAAAACCGTATCTTTAATTTGGCAAAATGTAACTTCAAAATGTCAAAATAGAACTTTAACTTGTCAAATTAACTTGTCAAAATGTAACTTTAACTCTTTAAAACGTAACTTTAACTTTACAAAATGTAACTTTAACTTGTCAAAATGTAACTTTAACTTGTAAAAAACGTAACTATAACTCGTCAAAATTTAACATTAACTTGTCAAAACGTAACTTTAACTTGTAAAAAGTGTAACTTTAACTTGTCAAAATGTAACTTTAACTTACCAAACATAACTTTAACTTATAAAACCGTATCTTCAACTTGTCAAAATGTAACTTTAACTAGTAAAAATTGTAACTTTAACTTGTCAAAATGTAACTTTTACTGATCAAAACGTAACTTTCACTTATAAACCCGTATCTTCAACTTGTCAAAATGTAACTTTAACTCTTCAAAACGTAACTTTAACTTTACAAAATGTAACTTTACTTTGTCAAAACGTAACTTTAACTTGTAAAAAAAGTACCTATAACCTGTCAAAATGTAACTTTAACTTATCAAAATGTAACTTTAATTTGTCAAAATGTAACTTTAATTTGTCAAAATGTAAATTTAACTTATCAAAATGTAACTTAAACTTATAAAACCTGTTGTCGCCGTATTTCCGGCGGCAGTGTTAAATATATACATCCACGATTATATCCGAGGCGCGAAGGGGAGACGCCTTCTCCGAGACGACCGAGACCCACCTTCGCACACCTGACCGACCACCGTCGCGCAGGGGAGGGGCCCGGCCGGCCACCCTCTCCCATGAGGGGGGCCTGCCGGCCTTCCCCACCCGAGGGAGGGACCTGGCCGGCCTTCCCCACCTAGGGGAGGGGCCTGGCCGGCCTTCCTCACCCGAGGGAGGGACCTGGCCGGCCTTCCCCACCTAGGGGAGGGGCCTGGCCGGCCTTCCTCACCCGAGGGAGGGACCTGGCCGGCCTTCCCCACCTAGGGGAGGGGCCTGGCCATCCTTCCTCGCCCGAGGGAGGGACCTCGCCGGCCTTCCCCACCTAGGGGAGGGGCCTGGCCGGCCTTCCTCACCCGAGGGAGGGACCTGGCCGGCCTTCCCCACTTAGGGGAGGGACCTGGCCGGCCTTCCCGACCCATGGGAGGGACCTGGCCGGCCACCGACGCCCAGAGGCTCCCCCACTCGGCCACAAGGCTACACCCGTGGCTATAAGTAGCCTTCGATGCTCTCCACGCAGAGGTAAGCTCTAGGGACGAAAAATAGACACTTTCTCCCTTATTCCCTATATACATATCATACTCCCACGTGAGGTATTTCGGATATTCTCTCCCGACCGGAAGAATACTCCCTAAAGATCCGAGATCCGAGCTCTGAGACGCCAGTGATTTTAGTATCCCCGTCTCGCTCGATCTCGTCGATCCCTCCTCGTCATCCTGCAAACTCCGCCCACATTATACTAATGTTGAGCGTCGGAGAGGTAAACAGAGGACCCCCCTCTGTTTTCCCTTCTTAGTTCACATCTGTTTACTCTTTTCAGATAACAGAAGGACTCGAAGACCACACGACAGCTAAGAGACGATCCGGGACACCGGATCCGACACGCTCAGGCCGAAGCGAGGGTCACCCGCTCCGAGCGAGGATCTGACCGCTTAGGTCTCGAAACGTTGTCCAAATTTCAGCGACAACAAAACCGTATCTTTAACTCGTCAAAATGTAACTTTAACTCTTCAAAATGGAACTTTAACTTTACATAATGTAACTTTAACTTCTCAAAACGTTACTTTAACTTGTAAAAAAAAAACTATAACTTGTCAAAATGTAACTTTAACTTGTCAAAATGTAACTTTAACTTATAAAAACATAACTTTAACATATAAAACCGTATCTTCAACTTGTCAAAATGTAACTTTAACTCTTCAAAACGTAACTTTAACTTTACAAAATGTAACTTTACTTTGTCAAAACGTAACTTTAACTTGTAAACAAAGTACCTATAACTTGTCAAAATGTAACTTTAATTTGTCAAAATGTAACTTTAACTTCCAAAAAGTGTAACTTTAACTTGTCGAAATGTAACTTTAACTTATCAAAACGTAACTTTAACATATAAAACCGTATCTTCAACTTGTCAAAATGTAACTTTTAAATGTCAAAATATAACTTTAACTTGTAAAATAGTAACTTCAACTTCTCAAAATGTAACTTTAACTCTTCAAAACGTAACTTTAACTTGTTAAAATGTAACTTTATCTTGTTAAAATGTAACTTTAACTAGTAAGAAACGTATCTTTAACTTATTAAAATGTATCTTTTAAATGCCTAATGTAACTTTAACTTGACAAATTGTAATTTTAACTTGTAAAATCATAACTTTAACTTGTCAAAATATAAATTTAATTTTTCAAACGTAAGTTTAAGTTGTTAAAACGTGACTTTTAGTTGTTAAAACCTAACGTTACCTAGTAAAATGTGTAACTTTAACTTGTCAAAATATTACTTTAACTTTTCAAAACATAACTTTTACATATAAAACCGTACCTTTAACTTGTCAAAATGTAACTTTAAAATGTCAAAATGTAACTTTAACTTGTAAAATACGTATCTTTAACTTTTCAAAATTAAACTTTAAAATGTCAAAATGTAACTTTAACTTTTCATATTATAATTTTAACTTGTAAAAAACGTAACTATAACTTGTCAAAATTTAACTTTAACTTGTTAAAACGTAACTTTAACTTGTAAAAAGTGTAACTTTAACTTGTCAAAATGTAACTTTAACTTATCAAAACCTAGCGTTAACATATAAAATCGTATCTTTAACTGGTCAAAATTTAACTTTAACTTGACAAATCGTAACTTTAACTTGTCAAAGTGTAACTTTAACTTGTAAAAAGTGTAACTTTAACTTGTTAAATTGTAACTTTAACTTGTAAAAACGTAACTATAACTTATTAAACCGTATCTTCAACTCGTAAAATGTAACTTTAACTCTTCAAAACGGAATTTTAACTTTACAAAATGTAACTTTAACTTGTCAAAACGTAACTTTAACTAGTAAAAAGCATAACTATAAATTGTTAAAATGTTAGTTTAACTTGTCAAAACGAAACTTTGACTTCTAAAATGTGTAACTTTAATTTGTCAAAATGTAACTTTAACTTATCAAAATGTAACTTAAACTTATAAAACCGTATCTTCAACTCGACAAAATGTAACTTTTAACTCTTCAAAATGGAACTTTAACTTTACATAATGTAACTTTAACTTGTCAAAACGTAACTTTAACTTGTAAAAAAAAACTATAACTTGTCAAAATGTAACTTTAACTTATAAAAACATAACTTTAACATATAAAACCGTATCTTCAACTTGTCAAAATGTAACTTTACCTCTTCAAAACCTAACTTTAACTTTACAAAATGTAACTTTACTTTGTCAAAACGTAACTTTAACTTGTAAAAAAAGTACCTATAACTTGTCAAAATCTAACTTTAATTTGTCAAAATGTAACTTTAACTTCTAAAAAGTGTAACTTTAACTTGTCGAAATGTAACTTTAACTTATCAAAACGTAACTTTAACATATAAAACCGTATCTTCAACTTGTCAAAATGTAACTTTTAAATGTCAAAATATAACTTTAACTTGTAAAATCGTAACTTGAACTTCTCAAAATGTAACTTTAACTCTTCAAAACGTAACTTTAACTTGTTAAAATGTAAATTTAACTTGTTAAAATGTAACTTTATCTTGTTAAAATGTAACTTTAACTAGTAAGAAACGTATCTTTAACTTGTTAAAATGTATCTTTTAAATGCCTAATGTAACTTTAACTTGACAAATTGTAATTTTAACTTGTAAAATCATAACTTTAACTTGTCAAAATATAAATTTAATTTTTCAAACGTAACTTTAAGTTGTTAAAACATTACTTTAAGTTGTTAAAACCTAACGTTACCTAGTAAATGTGTAACTTTAACTTGTCAAAATATTACTTTAACTTTTCAAAACATAACTTTTACATATAAAACCGTACCTTTGACTTGTCAAAATGTAACTTTAAAATGTCAAAATGTAACTTTAACTTGTAAAAAACGTATCTTTAACTTTTCAAAATGAAACTTTAAAATGTCAAAATGTAACTTTAACTTTTCAAATTATAATTTTAACTTGTATAAAACGTAACTATAACTTGTCAAAATTTAACTCTAACTTGTTAAAACGTAACTTTAACTTGTAAAAAGTGTAACTTTAACTTGTCAAAATGTAGCTTTAACTTATCAAAACCTAGCGTTAACATATAAAATCGTATCTTTAACTTGTCAAAATTTAACTTTAACTTGACAAATCGTAACTTTAACTTGTTAAAGTGTAACTTTAACTTGTAAAAAGTGTAACTTTAACTTTATAAAATGTAACTTTAACTTGTAAAAACGTAACTTTAACTTATTAAACCGTATCTTCAACTCGTTAAAATGTAACTTTAACTCTTCAAAACGGAATTTTAACTTTACAAAATGTAACTTTAACTTGTCAAATCGTAACTTTAACTTGTAAAAAGCATAACTATAAATTGTTAAAATGTTAGTTTAACTTGTCAAAACGAAACTTTAACTTCTAAAAAGTGTAACTTTAATTTGTCAAAATGTAACTTTAACTTATTAAAATGTAACTTAAACTTATAAAACCGTATCTTCAACTCGTCAAAATGTAACTTTAACTCTTCAAAATGGAACTTTAACTTTACATAATGTAACTTTAACTTGTCAAAACCTAACTTTAACTTGTAAAAAAAAAACTATAACTTGTCAAAATGTAACTTTAACTTGTCAAAATGTAACTTTAACTTATAAAAACATAACTTTAACATATAAAACCGTATCTTTAACTTGTCAAAATATAACTTTAAAATGTCAATATATAACTTTAACTTGTCAAATCGTATCTTAAACTTGTCAAAATGTAACTTTAACTCTTCAAAACGTAACTTTAAATTGTCAAAATTTAACTTTAACTTGTCAAAATGTAAATTTAACTTATGAAAACGTAGCTTGAACATATAAAATCGTATCTTTAACTTGTCAAAATGTAACTTTTAAATGTCAAAATATAACTTTAACTTGTAAAATCGTAACTTCAACTCTTCAAAACAAAACTTTAACTAAACAAAATGTAACTTTAACTTGTCAAAACGTAACTTTAACTTGTAAACAAGGTAACTATAACTGGTCAAAATGTAACTTTAACTTGTCAAAACGTAACTTTAACTTCTAAAAAGTGTAACTTTAACTTGTCAAAACATAACTTTAACTTATCAAAACATAACTTTAACTTATAAAACCGTATCTTCAACTTGTCAAAATGTAACTTTAACTCTTCAAAACGGAACTTTAACTTTACAAAATGTAACTTTAACTTGTCAAAACGTAACTTTAACTTGTAAAAAACGTAACTATAACTTGTCAAATGTAACTTTAACTTGTCAAAACGTAACTTTAACTTCTAAAACGTGTAACTTTAACTTGTCAAAATGTAACTTTAACTTATCAAAATGTAACTTTAACATATAAAACCGTATCTTCAACTTGTAAAAATTTAACTTTAACTTGTCAAAACGTAACTTTAACTTATAAAAACGTAACTTTAACTTGTAAAAAGTGTAACTTTACTTGTTAAAATGTAACTTTAACTTGTATAAACGTAACTTTAACTTATAAAACCACATCTGCAACTCATCAAAATTTAACTTTAACTCTTTAAAACGGAACTTTAACTTTACAAAATGTAACTTTAACTTGTCAAAACGTAACTTTATCTTATAAAACCGTATCTTCAACTCGTCAAAATGTAACTTTAACTCTTCAAAACGGAACTTTAACTTTACAAAATGTAACTTTAACTTGCAAAACGTAACTTTAACTTGTAAAAAACATAACTATAACTTGTCAAAATGTAACTTTAACTTGTCAAAACGTAAATTTAACTTCTAAAAAGTGTAACTTTAATTTGTAAAAATGTAACTTTAACTTATAAAAACGTAACTTTAACTTATAAAACTATATCTTCGACTCGTCAAAATGTAACTTTAACTCTTCAAAATGGAACTTTAACTTTACAAAATGTAACTTTAACTTGTCAAAACGTAACTTTAACTTGTAAAAGATATAACTATAACTTGTCAAAATGTAACTTTAACTTGTCAAAACGTAACTTTAACTTCTAAAAAGTGTAACTTTAACTTGTCAAAATGTAACTTTAACTTATCAAAAC
The DNA here is from genome assembly GCA_958296335.1 of Urtica urens. Taxonomy (NCBI): domain Eukaryota; kingdom Viridiplantae; phylum Streptophyta; class Magnoliopsida; order Rosales; family Urticaceae; genus Urtica; species Urtica urens. The sequence continues at coordinate 17,240,586 of OY282526.1, forward strand.
ATAACTTTAACATATAAAACCGCATCTTCAACTTGTCAAAATATAACTTTAAAATGTCAAAATATAAGTTTAACATGTCAAATCGTATGTTAAACTTGTCAAAATGTAACTTTAACTCTTCAAAACGTAACTTTAACTTGTCAAAATTTAACTTTAACTTGTCAAAATATAACTTTAACTTATCAAAACGTAGGTTTAACATATAAAATCGTATCTTTAACTTGTAAATATTTAACTTTTAAATGTCAAAATATAACTTTAACTTGTAAAATCGTAACTTCAACTAATCAAAATGTAACTTTAACTTTTCAAAACGTAACTTTAACTTGTCAAAATGTAAATTTAACTAGTCAAAACGTAACTTTAACTTGTAAAAAGTGTAACTTTAACTTATCAACACGTAACTTTAACTTATAAAACCGTGTCTTGAACTTGGCAAAATGTAACTTTAAAATGTCAAAATATAACTTTAATTTATCAAATCGTTAATTTAACTTGTCAAAATGTAACTATAACTCTTCAAAACGTAACTTTAACTTTGCAAAATGTAAGTTTAAAATGTCAAAACGTAACTTTAACTTGAAAAAAAACGTAATTATAACTTGTCAAAATGTAACTTTAACTTTTCAAAACGTAACTTTAACCTCTAAAAAGTGTAACTTTAACTTGTCAAAATGTAACTTTAACTTATCAAAACGTAACTTTAACATATAAAACCGTATCTTGAACTTGTCAAAATGTAACTTTTAAATGTCAAAATATAGCTTTAACTTGTATAATCGTAACGTCAACATGTCAAAATGTAACTTTAACTAGTAAGGTACGTATCTTAAACTTGTTAAAATTTATCTTTAAAATGCTAAATGTAACTTTAAAATTCTAATTTTAAATTGTAAAATCATAACTTTAACTTGTCAAAATATAAATTTAATTTTTCAAACGTAACTTTAAGTTGTTAAAACATTACTTTAAGTTGTTAAAACCTAACGTTACCTAGTAAAATGTGTAACTTTAACTTGTCAAAATATTACTTTAACTTGTCAAAACATAACTTTAACTTATAAAACCGTATCTTTAACTAGTCAAAATCTAACTTTAAAATGTCAAAATGTAACTTTAACTTGTAAAAATCGTATCTTTAACTTTTCAAAATGAAACTTTAAAATGTCAAAATGTAACTTTAACTTTTCATATTATAATTTTAACTTGTAAAAAACGTAACTATAACTTGTTAAAATGTATCTTTAACTTGTTAAAATGTATCTTTAACTTGTTAAAACGTAACTTTAACTTGTAAAAAGTGTAACTTTAACTTGTCAAAATGTAACTTTAACTTATCAAAACATCACTTTAACTTATAAAACCGAATCTTCAACTTTTCAAAATGTAATTTTAACTCTTCAAAACGGAACTTTAACTTTACAAAATGTAACTTTAACTTGTCAAAATGTAACTTTAACTTATCAAAACGTAGGTTTAACATATAAAATCGTATCTTTAACTTGTAAATATTTAACTTTTAAATGTCAAAATATAACTTTAACTTGTAAAATCGTAACTTCAACTAGTCAAAATGTAACTTTAACTTTTCAAAACGTAACTTTAACTTGTCAAAATGTAAATTTAACTAGTCAAAACGTAACTTTAACTTGTAAAAAGTGTAACTTTAAATTATCAACACGTAACTTTAACTTATAAAACCGTATCTTTAACTTGGCAAAATGTAACTTTAAAATGTCAAAATATAACTTTAATTTATCAAATCGTAAATTTAACTTGTCAAAATGTACATATAACTCTTCAAAACGTAACTTTAAATTTGCAAAATGTAAGTTTAATTTGTCAAAACGTAACATTAACTTGTAAAAAACGTAATTATAACTTGTCAAAATGTAACTTTAACTTTTCAAAACGTAACTTTAACCTCTAAAAAGTGTAACTTTAACTTGTCAAAATGTAACTTTAACTTATCAAAACGTAACTTTAACATATAAAACCGTATCTTGAACTTGTCAAAATGTAACTTTTAAATGTCAAAATATAACTTTAATTTGTATAATCGTAACGTCAACTTGTCAAAATGTACCTTTAACTAGTAAGGTACGTATCTTAAACTTGTTAAAATTTATCTTTAAAATGCTAAATGTAACTTTAAAATTCTAATTTTAAATTGTAAAATCATAACTTTAACTTGTCAAAATATAAATTTAATTTTTCAAACATTACTTTAAGTTGTTAAAACCTAACGTTACCTAGTAAAATGTGTAACGTTAACTTGTCAAAATATTACTTTAACTTGTCAAAACATAACTTTAACTTATAAAACCGTATCTTTAACTAGTCAAAATCTAACTTTAAAATGTCAAAATGTAACTTTAACTTGTAAAAATCGTATCTTTAACTTTTCAAAATGAAACTTTAAAATGTCAAAATGTAACTTTAACTTTTCATATTATAATTTTAACTTATAAAAAACGTAACTATAACTTGTTAAAATGTATCTTTAACTTGTTAAAACGTAACTTTAACTTGTAAAAAGTGTAACTTTAACTTGTCAAAATGTAACCTTAATTTATCAAAACATCACTTTAACTTATAAAACCGAATCTTCAACTTTTCAAAATGTAATTTTAACTCTTCAAAACGGAACTTTAACTTTACAAAATGTAACTTTAACTTGTCAAAACGTAACTTGATCTTGTAAAAAACATAACTATAACATGTCAAAATTTAACTTTAACTTGTCAAAACGTAACTTTAACTTGTCAAAAGTGTAACTTTAACTTGTCAAAATGTAACTTTAACTTATCAAAACGTATCTTTAACATATAAAATTGTATCTTTAACTTTTCAAAATTTATCTTTAACTTTACAAAATGTAACTTTAACTTGTCAAAATGTAACTTTAACTTGTAAAAACGTAACTTTAACTTATAAAACCGTATCTTCAACTCGTCAAAATGTAAGTTTAACTTTACAAAATGCAACTTTAACTTGTCAAAAGGTAACTTTAACTTGTAAAAAACATAACTATAACGTGTGAAAATGTAACTTTAACTTGTGAGAACGTAACTTTAACTTCTAAAAAGTGTAACTTTAATTTGTCAAAATGTAACTTTAACTTATCAAAACGTAACTTTAACTTCTGAAACCGTATCTTGAACTCGTCAAAATGTAACTTTAACTCTTCAAAACGGAACTTTAACTTTAAAAATGTAACTTTAACTTGTCAAAACGTAACATTAACTTGTAAAAAACTATAACTATAACTTGTCAAAATGTAACTTTAATTTGTCAAAACGTAACTTTAACTTCTAAAAAGTGTAACTTTAACTTGTCAAAATGAAATTTAACTTGTCAAAAAGTAACTTTAACATATAAAACCGCATCTTCAACCTGTCAAAATGTAAATTTAAAATGCCCAAATATTACTTTAACATATCAAATCGTATCTTAAACTTGTCAAAATGTAACTTTAACTCTTCAAAACGTAACTTTAACCTGTCAAAATTTAACTTTAACTTGTCAAAATGTAACTTTAACTTATATAAACGTAGGTTTAACATATAAAATCGTATCTTTAACTTGTAAAAATGTAACTTTTAATTGTCAAAATATAATTTTAACTTGTAAAATCGTAACTTCAACTAGTCAAAATGTAACTTTAACTTTTCAAAACGTAACTTTAACTTGTCAAAATGTAACTTTAACAAGTCAAAACGTAACTTTAACTTGTCAAATGTATCTTTAACTTGTTAAAACGTAACTTTAACTTGTAAAAAGTGTAACTTTAACTTGTCAAAATGTAACTTTAACTTATCAAAACATCACTTTAACTTATAAAACCGAATCTTCAACTTTTCAAAATGTAATTTTAACTCTTCAAAACGGAACTTTAACTTTACAAAATGTAACTTTAACTTGTCAAAATGTAACTTTAACTTATCAAAACGTAGGTTTAACATATAAAATCGTATCTTTAACTTGTAAATATTTAACTTTTAAATGTCAAAATATAACTTTAACTTGTAAAATCGTAACTTCAACTAGTCAAAATGTAACTTTAACTTTTCAAAACGTAACTTTAACTTGTCAAAATGTAAATTTAACTAGTCAAAACGTAACTTTAACTTGTAAAAAGTGTAACTTTAAATTATCAACACGTAACTTTAACTTATAAAACCGTATCTTTAACTTGGCAAAATGTAACTTTAAAATGTCAAAATATAACTTTAATTTATCAAATCGTAAATTTAACTTGTCAAAATGTACATATAACTCTTCAAAACGTAACTTTAAATTTGCAAAATGTAAGTTTAATTTGTCAAAACGTAACATTAACTTGTAAAAAACGTAATTATAACTTGTCAAAATGTAACTTTAACTTTTCAAAACGTAACTTTAACCTCTAAAAAGTGTAACTTTAACTTGTCAAAATGTAACTTTAACTTATCAAAACGTAACTTTAACATATAAAACCGTATCTTGAACTTGTCAAAATGTAACTTTTAAATGTCAAAATATAACTTTAATTTGTATAATCGTAACGTCAACTTGTCAAAATGTACCTTTAACTAGTAAGGTACGTATCTTAAACTTGTTAAAATTTATCTTTAAAATGCTAAATGTAACTTTAAAATTCTAATTTTAAATTGTAAAATCATAACTTTAACTTGTCAAAATATAAATTTAATTTTTCAAACATTACTTTAAGTTGTTAAAACCTAACGTTACCTAGTAAAATGTGTAACGTTAACTTGTCAAAATATTACTTTAACTTGTCAAAACATAACTTTAACTTATAAAACCGTATCTTTAACTAGTCAAAATCTAACTTTAAAATGTCAAAATGTAACTTTAACTTGTAAAAATCGTATCTTTAACTTTTCAAAATGAAACTTTAAAATGTCAAAATGTAACTTTAACTTTTCATATTATAATTTTAACTTATAAAAAACGTAACTATAACTTGTTAAAATGTATCTTTAACTTGTTAAAACGTAACTTTAACTTGTAAAAAGTGTAACTTTAACTTGTCAAAATGTAACCTTAATTTATCAAAACATCACTTTAACTTATAAAACCGAATCTTCAACTTTTCAAAATGTAATTTTAACTCTTCAAAACGGAACTTTAACTTTACAAAATGTAACTTTAACTTGTCAAAACGTAACTTGATCTTGTAAAAAACATCACTATAACATGTCAAAATTTAACTTTAACTTGTCAAAACGTAACTTTAACTTGTCAAAAGTGTAACTTTAACTTGTCAAAATGTAACTTTAACTTATCAAAACGTATCTTTAACATATAAAATTGTATCTTTAACTTTTCAAAATTTATCTTTAACTTTACAAAATGTAACTTTAACTTGTCAAAATGTAACTTTAACTTGTAAAAACGTAACTTTAACTTATAAAACCGTATCTTCAACTCGTCAAAATGTAAGTTTAACTTTACAAAATGCAACTTTAACTTGTCAAAAGGTAACTTTAACTTGTAAAAAACATAACTATAACGTGTGAAAATGTAACTTTAACTTGTGAGAACGTAACTTTAACTTCTAAAAAGTGTAACTTTAATTTGTCAAAATGTAACTTTAACTTATCAAAACGTAACTTTAACTTCTGAAACCGTATCTTGAACTCGTCAAAATGTAACTTTAACTCTTCAAAACGGAACTTTAACTTTAAAAATGTAACTTTAACTTGTCAAAACGTAACATTAACTTGTAAAAAACTATAACTATAACTTGTCAAAATGTAACTTTAATTTGTCAAAACGTAACTTTAACTTCTAAAAAGTGTAACTTTAACTTGTCAAAATGAAATTTAACTTGTCAAAAAGTAACTTTAACATATAAAACCGCATCTTCAACCTGTCAAAATGTAAATTTAAAATGTCCAAATATTACTTTAACATATCAAATCGTATCTTAAACTTGTCAAAATGTAACTTTAACTCTTCAAAACGTAACTTTAACCTGTCAAAATTTAACTTTAACTTGTCAAAATGTAACTTTAACTTATATAAACGTAGGTTTAACATATAAAATCGTATCTTTAACTTGTAAAAATGTAACTTTTAATTGTCAAAATATAATTTTAACTTGTAAAATCGTAACTTCAACTAGTCAAAATGTAACTTTAACTTTTCAAAACGTAACTTTAACTTGTCAAAATGTAACTTTAACAAGTCAAAACGTAACTTTAACTTGTCAAATGTAACTTTAACTTGTCAAAACGTAACTTTAACTTGTAAAAAATGTAACTATAACTTGTCAAATGTAACTTTAACTTGTCAAAACGTAACTTTAACTTGTAAAAAACATAACTATAACTTGTCAAAATGTAACTTTAACTTGTCAAAACGTAACTTTAACTTCTAAAAAGTGTAATTTTAACTTGTCAAAATGTAACTTTAACTTATCAAAACATAACTTTAACTTATAAACCGTATCTTCAACTTGTCAAAATGTAACTTTAACTCTTCAAAACGGAACTTTAACTTTACAAAATGTAACTTTAGCTCTTCAAAACGTAACTTTAACTTGTCAAAATGTAACTTTAACTTGTCAAAACGTAACTTTAACTTGTAAAAAGTGTAACTTTAAATTATCAACACGTAACTTTAACTTATAAAACCGTATCTTTAACTTGGCAAAATGTAACTTTTAAATGTCAAAATATAACTTTAACTGGTCAAATCGTAATTTTAACTTGTCAAAATGTAACTTTAACTCTTTAAAACGTAACTTTAACTTTGCAAAATGTAACTTTAACTTGTCAAAACGTAACTTTAACTTGTAAAAAACGTAATTATAACTTGTCAAAATGTAACTTTAACTTTTCAAAACGTAACTTTAACTTATAAAACCGTATCTTTAACTTGTCAAAATGTAACTTTAAAATGTCAAAACGTAACTTTAACTTGTAAAAATCGTATCTTTAACTTTTCAAAATGAAACTTTAAAATGTCAAAATGTAACTTTAACTTTTCATATTATAATTTTAACTTGTAAAAAACGTAACTAATAACTTGTTAAAATGTATCTTCAAGTTTTCAAAACGTAACTTTAACTTGTAAAAAGTGTAACTTTAACTAATCAAAATGTAACTTTAACTTATAAAAACATCACTTTAACTTATAAAACCGAATCTTCAACTTGTCAAAATGTAACTTTAACTCTTCAAAACGGAACTTTAACTTTACAAAATGTAACTTTAACTTGTCAAAACGTAACTTGAACTTGTAAAAAACGTAACTATAACTTGTCAAAATTTAACTTTAACTTGTCAAAACGTAACTTTAACTTGTAAAAAGTGTAACTTTAACTTGTCAAAATGTAACTTTAACTTATCAAAACGTATCATTAACATATAAAATAGTATCTTTAACTTGTCAAAATTTAACTTTAACTTGTCAAAACGTAACTTTAACTTGTCAAAACGTAACTTTAACTTGTAAAAAGTGTAACTTTAACTTGTTAAAATGTAACTTTAACTTGTAAAAACGTAACTTTAACTTATAAAACCTTATCTTCAACTCGTCAAAATGTAACTTTAACTCTTTAAAACGGAACTTTAACTTTACAAAATGTAACTTTAAGTTGATAAAACGTAGCTTTAACATATAAAACCTTATCTTCAACCCGTCAAAATGTAACTTTAACTCTTCAAAACGGAACTTTAACTTTACAAAATGTAACTTTAACTTGTCAAAACGTAACTTTAACTTGTAAAAAACATAACTCTAACTTGTCCAAATGTAACTTAACTTTTCAAAACGTACCTTTAACTTCTAAAAAGTGTAATTTTAATTTGTCAAAATGTAACTTTAACTTATAAAAACGTAACTTTAACTTATAAAATTGTATCTTCAACTCGTCAAAATGTAACTTTAACTCTTCAAAATGGAACTTTAACTTTACAAAATGTAACTTTAACTTGTCAAAACGTAACTTTAACTTGCAAAAAATATAACTTTAACTTGTCAAAATGTAACTTTAACTTGTCAAAACGTAACTTTAACTTCTAAAAAGTGTAACTTTATCTTGTCAAAATGTAACTTTAACTTATCAAAACATAACTTTAACATAAAAAACGGCATCTTCAACTTGTCAAAATGTAACTTTAAAATGTCAAAATATAACTTTAACTTGTCAAATCGAATCTTAAACTTGTCAAAATGTAACTTTAACTCTTCAAAACGTAACTTTAACTTATCAAAATTTAACTTTAACTTGTCAAAATGTAACTTTAACTTATCAAAACGTAGATTTAACATATAAAATCGTATCTTTAACTTGTAAAAATGTAACTTTTAAATGTCAATATATAACTTTAACTTGTAAAATCGTAACTTCAACTACTCAAAATGTAACTTTAACTTTTCAAAACGTAACTTTAACTTGTCAAAATGTAACTTTAACTTCTAAAAAGTGTAACTTTGACTAGTCAAAAGGTAACTTTAACTTATCAAAATGTAACTTTAACATATAAAACCGTATCTTCACCATGTCAAAATTAAACTTTAACTTGTCAAAACGTAACTTTAACTTATAAAAACGTAACTTTAACTTGTAAAAAGTGTAACTTTAACTTGTCAAAATGTAACTTTACCTTGTCAAAACGTAACTTTATCTTCTAAAAAGTGTAATTTAACTTGTCAAAATGTAACTTTAACTTATCAAAACATAACTTTAACTTTTAAACCGTATCTTCAACTTGTCAAAATGTAACTTTAACTCTTCAAAACGGAACTTTAACTTTACAAAATGTAACTTTAGCTCTTCAAAACGTAACTTTAACTTGTCAAAATGTAACTTTAACTTGTCAAAACGTAACTTTAACTTGTAAAAAGTGTAACTTTAAATTATCAAAACGTAACTTTAACTTATAAAACCGTATCTTTAACTTGGCAAAATGTAACTTTAAAATGTCAAAATATAACTTTAACTGGTCAAATCGTAATTTTAACTTGTCAAAATGTAACTTTAACTCTTTAAAACGTAACTTTAACTTAGCAAAATGTAACTTTAACTTGTCAAAACGTAACTTTAACTTGTAAAAAACGTAATTATAACTTGTCAAAATGTAACTTTATCTTTTCAAAACGTAACTTTAACTTATAAAACCGTATCTTTAACTTGTCAAAATGTAACTTTAAAATGTCAAAATTTAACTTTAACTTGTAAAAATCGTATCTTTAACTTTTCAAAATGAAACTTTAAAATGTCAAAATGTAACTTTAACTTTTCATATTATAATTTTAACTTGTAAAAAACGTAACTAATAACTTGTTAAAATGTATCTTCAAGTTTTCAAAACGTAACTTTAACTTGTAAAAAGTGTAACTTTAACTTATCAAAATGTAACTTTAACTTATAAAAACATCACTTTAACTTATAAAACCGAATCTTCAACTTGTCAAAATGTAACTTTAACTCTTCAAAACGGAACTTTAACTTTACAAAATGTAACTTTAACTTGTCAAAACGTAACTTTAACTTGTAAAAAACGTAACTATAACTTGTCAAAATTTAACTTTAACTTGTCAAAACGTAACTTTAACTTGTAAAAAGTGTAACTTTAACTTGTCAAAATGTAACTTTAACTTATCAAAACGTATCATTAACATATAAAATAGTATCTTTAACTTGTCAAAATTTAACTTTAACTTTACAAAACGTAACTTTAACTTGTCGAAAAGTAACTTTAACTTGTAAAAAGTGTAACTTTAACTTGTTAAAATGTAACTTTAACTTGTAAAAACGTAACTTTAACTTATAAAACCTTATCTGCAACTCGTCAAAATGTAACTTTAACTCTTTAAAACGGAACTTTAACTTTACAAAATGTAACTTTAACTTGATAAAACGTAGCTTTAACTTATAAAACCTTATCTTCAACCCGTCAAAATGTAACTTTAACTCTTCAAAACGGAACTTTAACTTTACAAAATGTAACTTTAACTTGTCAAAACGTAACTTTAACTTGTAAAAAACATAACTATAACTTGTCCAAATGTAACTTAACTTGTCAAAACGTACCTTTAACTTCTAAAAAGTGTAATTTTAATTTGTCAAAATGTAACTTTAACTTATAAAAACGTAACTTTAACTTATAAAATTGTATCTTCAACTCGTAAAAATGTAACTTTAACTCTTCAAAATGGAACTTTAACTTTACAAAATGTAACTTTAACTTGTCAAAACGTAACTTTAACTTGCAAAAAATATAACTTTAACTTGTCAAAATGTAACTTTAACTTGTCAAAACGTAACTTTAACTTCTAAAAAAAGTAACTTTATCTTGTCAAAATGTAACTTTAACTTATCAAAACATAACTTTAACATATAAAACCGCATCTTCAACCTGTCAAAATGTAAATTTAAAATGTCCAAATATTACTTTAACATATCAAATCGTATCTTAAACTTGTCAAAATGTAACTTTAACTCTTCAAAACGTAACTTTAACCTGTCAAAATTTAACTTTAACTTGTCAAAATGTAACTTTAACTTATATAAACGTAGGTTTAACATATAAAATCGTATCTTTAACTTGTAAAAATGTAACTTTTAATTGTCAAAATATAATTTTAACTTGTAAAATCGTAACTTCAACTAGTCAAAATGTAACTTTAACTTTTCAAAACGTAACTTTAACTTGTCAAAATGTAACTTTAACAAGTCAAAACGTAACTTTAACTTGTCAAATGTAACTTTAACTTGTCAAAACGTAACTTTAACTTGTAAAAAATGTAACTATAACTTGTCAAATGTAACTTTAACTTGTCAAAACGTAACTTTAACTTGTAAAAAACATAACTATAACTTGTCAAAATGTAACTTTAACTTGTCAAAACGTAACTTTAACTTCTAAAAAGTGTAATTTTAACTTGTCAAAATGTAACTTTAACTTATCAAAACATAACTTTAACTTTTAAACCGTATCTTCAACTTGTCAAAATGTAACTTTAACTCTTCAAAACGGAACTTTAACTTTACAAAATGTAACTTTAACTCTTCAAAACGTAACTTTAACTTGTCAAAATGTAACTTTAACTTGTCAAAACGTAACTTTAACTTGTAAAAAGTGTAACTTTAAATTATCAACACGTAACTTTAACTTATAAAACCGTATCTTTAACTTGGCAAAATGTAACTTTTAAATGTCAAAATATAACTTTAACTGGTCAAATCGTAATTTTAACTTGTCAAAATGTAACTTTAACTCTTTAAAACGTAACTTTAACTTTACAAAATGTAACTTTAACTTGTCAAAACGTAACTTTAACTTGTAAAAAACGTAATTATAACTTGTCAAAATGTAACTTTATCTTTTCAAAACGTAACTTTAACTTATAAAACCGTATCTTTAACTTGTCAAAATGTAACTTTAAAATGTCAAAATTTAACTTTAACTTGTAAAAATCGTATCTTTAACTTTTCAAAATGAAACTTTAAAATGTCAAAATGTAACTTTAACTTTTCATATTATAATTTTAACTTGTAAAAAACGTAACTAATAACTTGTTAAAATGTATCTTCAAGTTTTCAAAACGTAACTTTAACTTGTAAAAAGTGTAACTTTAACTAATCAAAATGTAACTTTAACTTATAAAAACATCACTTTAACTTATAAAACCGAATCTTCAACTTGTCAAAATGTAACTTTAACTCTTCAAAACGGAACTTTAACTTTACAAAATGTAACTTTAACTTGTCAAAACGTAACTTGAACTTGTAAAAAACGTAACTATAACTTGTCAAAATTTAACTTTAACTTGTCAAAACGTAACTTTAACTTGTAAAAAGTGTAACTTTAACTTGTCAAAATGTAACTTTAACTTATCAAAACGTATCATTAACATATAAAATAGTATCTTTAACTTGTCAAAATTTAACTTTAACTTTACAAAACGTAACTTTAACTTGTCGAAACGTAACTTTAACTTGTAAAAAGTGTAACTTTAACTTGTTAAAATGTAACTTTAACTTGTAAAAACGTAACTTTAACTTATAAAACCTTATCTGCAACTCGTCAAAATGTAACTTTAACTCTTTAAAACGGAACTTTAACTTTACAAAATGAAACTTTAACTTGATAAAACGTAGCTTTAACATATAAAACCTTATCTTCAACCCGTCAAAATGTAACTTTAACTCTTCAAAACGGAACTTTAACTTTACAAAATGTAACTTTAACTTGTCAAAACGTAACTTTAACTTGTAAAAAACATAACTCTAACTTGTCCAAATGTAACTTAACTTTTCAAAACGTACCTTTAACTTCTAAAAAGTGTAATTTTAATTTGTCAAAATGTAACTTTAACTTATAAAAACGTAACTTTAACTTATAAAATTGTATCTTCAACTCGTCAAAATGTAACTTTAACTCTTCAAAATGGAACTTTAACTTTACAAAATGTAACTTTAACTTGTCAAAACGTAACTTTAACTTGCAAAAAATATAACTTTAACTTGTCAAAATGTAACTTTAACTTGTCAAAACGTAACTTTAACTTCTAAAAAAAGTAACTTTATCTTGTCAAAATGTAACTTTAACTTATCAAAACATAACTTTAACATAAAAAACGGCATCTTCAACTTGTCAAAATGTAACTTTAAAATGTCAAAATATAACTTTAACATGTCAAATCGTATGTTAAACTTGTCAAAATGTAACTTTAACTCTTCAAAACGTAACTTTAACTTATCAAAATTTAACTTTAACTTGTCAAAATGTAACTTTAACTTATCAAAACGTAGATTTAACATATAAAATCGTATCTTTAACTTGTAAAAATGTAACTTTTAAATGTCAATATATAACTTTAACTTGTAAAATCGTAACTTCAACTACTCAAAATGTAACTTTAACTTTTCAAAACGTAACTTTAACTTGTCAAAATGTAACTTTAACTTCTAAAAAGTGTAACTTTGACTAGTCAAAAGGTAACTTTAACTTATCAAAATGTAACTTTAACATATAAAACCGTATCTTCACCATGTCAAAATTAAACTTTAACTTGTCAAAACGTAACTTTAACTTATAAAAACGTAACTTTAACTTGTAAAAAGTGTAACTTTAACTTGTCAAAATGTAACTTTACCTTGTCAAAACGTAACTTTAACTTCTAAAAAGTGTAATTTAACTTGTCAAAATGTAACTTTAACTTATCAAAACATAACTTTAACTTTTAAACCGTATCTTCAACTTGTCAAAATGTAACTTTAACTCTTCAAAACGGAACTTTAACTTTACAAAATGTAACTTTAGCTCTTCAAAACGTAACTTTAACTTGTCAAAATGTAACTTTAACTTGTCAAAACGTAACTTTAACTTGTAAAAAGTGTAACTTTAAATTATCAAAACGTAACTTTAACTTATAAAACCGTATCTTTAACTTGGCAAAATGTAACTTTAAAATGTCAAAATATAACTTTAACTGGTCAAATCGTAATTTTAACTTGTCAAAATGTAACTTTAACTCTTTAAATCGTAACTTTAACTTAGCAAAATGTAACTTTAACTTGTCAAAACGTAACTTTAACTTGTAAAAAACGTAATTATAACTTGTCAAAATGTAACTTTATCTTTTCAAAACGTAACTTTAACTTATAAAACCGTATCTTTAACTTGTCAAAATGTAACTTTAAAATGTCAAAATTTAACTTTAACTTGTAAAAATCGTATCTTTAACTTTTCAAAATGAAACTTTAAAATGTCAAAATGTAACTTTAACTTTTCATATTATAATTTTAACTTGTAAAAAACGTAACTAATAACTTGTTAAAATGTATCTTCAAGTTTTCAAAACGTAACTTTAACTTGTAAAAAGTGTAACTTTAACTTATCAAAATGTAACTTTAACTTATAAAAACATCACTTTAACTTATAAAACCGAATCTTCAACTTGTCAAAATGTAACTTTAACTCTTCAAAACGGAACTTTAACTTTACAAAATGTAACTTTAACTTGTCAAAACGTAACTTTAACTTGTAAAAAACGTAACTATAACTTGTCAAAATTTAACTTTAACTTGTCAAAACGTAACTTTAACTTGTAAAAAGTGTAACTTTAACTTGTCAAAATGTAACTTTAACTTATCAAAACGTATCATTAACATATAAAATAGTATCTTTAACTTGTCAAAATTTAACTTTAACTTTACAAAACGTAACTTTAACTTGTCGAAAAGTAACTTTAACTTGTAAAAAGTGTAACTTTAACTTGTTAAAATGTAACTTTAACTTGTAAAAACGTAACTTTAACTTATAAAACCTTATCTGCAACTCGTCAAAATGTAACTTTAACTCTTTAAAACGGAACTTTAACTTTACAAAATGTAACTTTAACTTGATAAAACGTAGCTTTAACTTATAAAACCTTATCTTCAACCCGTCAAAATGTAACTTTAACTCTTCAAAACGGAACTTTAACTTTACAAAATGTAACTTTAACTTGTCAAAACGTAACTTTAACTTGTAAAAAACATAACTATAACTTGTCCAAATGTAACTTAACTTGTCAAAACGTACCTTTAACTTCTAAAAAGTGTAATTTTAATTTGTCAAAATGTAACTTTAACTTATAAAAACGTAACTTTAACTTATAAAATTGTATCTTCAACTCGTAAAAATGTAACTTTAACTCTTCAAAATGGAACTTTAACTTTACAAAATGTAACTTTAACTTGTCAAAACGTAACTTTAACTTGTAAAAAATATAACTTTAACTTGTCAAAATCTAACTTTAACTTGTCAAAACGTAACTTTAACTTCTAAAAAGTGTAACTTTAACTTGTCAAAATGTAACTTTAACTTATCAAAACATAACTTTAACATAAAAAACGGCATCTTCAACTTGTCAAAATGTAACTTTAAAATGTCAAAATATAACTTTAACATGTCAAATCGTATGTTAAACTTGTCAAAATGTAACTTTAACTCTTCAAAACGTAACTTTAACTTATCAAAATTTAACTTTAACTTATCAAAACGTAGATTTAACATATAAAATCGTATCTTTAACTTGTAAAAATGTAACTTTTAAATGTCAACATATAACTTTAACTTGTAAAATCGTAACTTCAACTACTCAAAATGTAACTTTAACTTTTCAAAACGTAACTTTAACTTGTCAAAATGTAACTTTAACAAGTCAAAACGTAACTTTAACTTGTCAAATGTAACTTTAACTTCTCAAAACGTAACTTTAACTTCTAAAAAGTGTAAGTTTAACTAGTCAAAAGGTAACTTTAACTTATCAAAATGTAACTTTAACATATAAAACCGTATCTTCACCTTGTCAAAATTAAACTTTAACTTGTCAAAACGTAACTTTAACTTATAAAAACGTAACTTTAACTTGTTAAAAAGTGTAACTTTAACTTGTTAAAATGTAACTTTAACATTTAAAAACGTAACTTTAACTTATAAAACCGTATCTGCAACTCGTCAAAATGTAACTTTAACTCTTTAAAACGGAACTTTAACTTTACAAAATGTAACTTTAACTTGTCAAAACGTAACTTTAACTTATAAAACCGTATCTTCAACTCGTCAAAATGTAACTTTAACTCTTTAAAACGGAACTTTAACTTTACAAAATGTAACTTTAACTTGTCAAAACGTAACTTTAACTTGTAAAAAACATAACTATAACTTGTCAAAATGTAACTTTAACTTGTCAAAACGTAACTTTAACTTCTAAAAAGTGTAACTTTAATTTGTCAAAATGTAACTTTAACTTATAAAAACGCAACTTTAACTTATAAAACTGTATCTTCAACTCGTCAAAATGTAACTATAACTCTTCAAAATGGAACTTTAACTTTACAAAATGTAACTTTAACTTGTCAAAACGTAACTTTAACTTGTAAAAAATATAACTATAACTTGTCAAAATGTAACTTTAACTTGTCAAAACGTAACTTTAACTTCTAAAAAGTGTAACTTTAACTTTTCAAAATGTAACTTTAACTTATCAAAACATAACTTTAACATAAAAAACCGCATCTTCAACTTGTCAAAATGTAACTTTAAAATGTCAAAATATAACTTTAACATGTCAAATCGTATGTTAAACTTGTCAAAATGTAACTTTAACTCTTCAAAACGTAACTTTAACTTATCAAAATTTAACTTTAAGTTTTCAAAATGTAACTTTAACTTATCAAAACGTAGGTTTAACATATAAAATCGTATCTTTAACTTGTAAAAAATGTAACTTTTAAATGTCAATATATAACTTTAACTTGTAAAATCGTAACTTTAACTAGTCAAAATGTAACTTTAACTTTTCAAAACGTAACTTTAACTAGTCAAAATGTAACTTTAACAAGTCAAAACGTAACTTTAACTTGTCAAATGTAACTTTAACTTGTCAAAACGTAACTTTAACTTCTAAAAAGTGTAACTTTAACTTGTCAAAATGTAACTTTAACTTATCAAAATGTAACTTTAACATATAAAACCGTATCTACAACTTGTCAAAATTAAACTTTAACTTGTCAAAACGTAACTATAACTTGTAAAAAGTGTAACTTTAACTTGTTAAAATGTAACTTTAACTTGTAAAAACGTAACTTGAACTTATAAAACCGTATCAGCAACTCGTCAAAATGTAACTTTAACTCTTTAAAACGGAACTTTAACTTTACAAAATGTAACTTTAACTTGTCAAAACGTAACTTTAACTTATAAAACCGTATCTTCAACTCGTCAAAATGTAACTTTAACTCTTCAAAACGGAACTTTAACTTTACAAAATGTAACTTTAACTTGTCAAAACGTAACTTTAACTTGTAAAAAACATAACTATAACTTGTCAAAATATAAATTTAACTTGTCAACACGTAACTTTAACTTCTAAAAAGTATAACTTTAACTTGTCAAAATGTAACTTTAACTTATAAAAACGTAACTTTAACTTATAAAACTGTATCTTCAACTCGTCAAAATGTAACTTTAACTCTTCAAAATGGAACTTTAACTTTACAAAATGTAACTTTAACTTGTCAAAACGTAACTTTAACTTGTAAAAAAATATAACTATAACTTGTCAAAATGTAACTTTAACTTATAAAAACGTAACTTTAACTTCTAAAAAGTGTAACTTTAACTTGTCAAAATATAACTTTAACTTATCAAAACATAACTTTAACATATAAAAAAGCATCTTCAACTTGTCAAAATGTAATTTTAAAATGTCAAAATATAACTTTAACATGTCAAATCGTATGTTAAACTTGTCAAAATGTAACTTTAACTCTTCAAAACGTAACTTTAACTTGTCAAAATGTAACTTTAACTAATCAAAACGTAGGTTTAACATATAAAATTGTATCTTTAACTTGTAAAAATGTAACTTTTAAATGTCAATATATAACTTTAACTTGTAAAATCGTAACTTCAACTACTCAAAATGTAACTTTAACTTTTCAAAACGTAACTTTAACTTGTCAAAATGTAACTTTAACAAGTCAAAACGTAACTTTAACTTGTCAAATGTAACTTTAACTTCTCAAAACGTAACTTTAACTTCTAAAAAGTGTAACTTTAACTAGTCAAAAGGTAACTTTAACTTATCAAAATGTAACTTTAACATATAAAACCGTATCTTCACCTTGTCAAAATTAAACTTTAACTTGTCAAAACGTAACTTTAACTTATAAAAACGTAACTTTAACTTGTAAAAAGTGTAACTTTAACTTGTTAAAATGTAACTTTAACATTTAAAAACGTAACTTTAACTTATAAAACCGTATCTGCAACTCGTCAAAATGTAACTTTAACTCTTTAAAACGGAACTTTAACTTGTCAAAATGTAACTTTAACTTATAAAAACGTAACTTTAACTTATAAAACTGTATCTTCAACTCGTCAAAATGTAACTTTAACTCTTCAAAACGGAACTTTAACTTTACAAAATGTAACTTTAACTTGTCAAAACGTAACTTTAACTTGTAAAAAACATAACTATAACTTGTCAAAATATAAATTTAACTTGTCAAAACGTAACTTTAACTTCTAAAAAGTATAACCTTAACTTGTCAAAATGTAACTTTAACTTATAAAAACGTAACTTTAACTTATAAAACTGTATCTTCAACTCGTCAAAATGTAACTTTAACTCTTCAAAATGGAACTTTAACTTTACAAAATGTAACTTAACTTTAACTTGTAAAAAAATATAACTATAACTTGTCAAAATGTAACTTTAACTTATCAAAACGTAACTTTAACTTCTAAAAAGTGTAACTTTAACTTGTCAAAATGTAACTTTAACTTATCAAAACATAACTTTAACATATAAAACCGCATCTTCAACTTGTCAAAATGTAACTTTAAAATGTCAAAATATAACTTTAACATCTCAAATCGTATGTTAAACTTGTCAAAATGTAACTTTAACTCTTCAAAACGTAACTTTAACTTGTCAAAATGTAACTTTAACTTATCAAAACGTAGGTTTAACATATAAAATCGTATCTTTAACTTGTAAAAATGTAACTTTTAAATATCAATATATAACTTTAACTTGTAAAATCGTAACTTCAACTAGTCAAAATGTAACTTTATCTTTTCAAAACGTAACTTTAACTTGTCAAAATGTAACTTTAACTAGTCAAAACCTAACTTTAACTTGTAAAAACTGTAACTTTAAATTATCAACACGTAACTTTAACTTACAAAACTGTATCTTTAACTTGGCAAAATGTAACATTAAAATGTCAAAATATAACTTTAACTTGTCAAATCGTAACTTTAACTTGTCAAAATGTAACTTTAACTCTTCAAAACGTAACTTTAACTTTGCAAAATGTAACTTTAATTTGTCAAAACGTAACTTTAACTTAAAAAAAACGTAATTATAACTTGTGAAAATGTAACTTTAACTTTTCAAAACGTAACTTTAACCTCTAAAAAGTGTAACTTTAACCTCTAAAAAGTGTAACTTTAACTTGTCAAAATGTAACTTTGACTTATCAAAACGTAACTTTAACATATAAAACCGTATCTTCAACTTGCAAAATGTAACTTTGACTTATCAAAACGTAACTTTAACATATAAAACCGTATCTTCAACTTGCAAAATGTAACTTTTAAATGTCAAAAGATAAATTTAACTTGTAAAATCGTAACGTCAACTTGTCAAAATGTAACTTTAACTCTTCAAAACGTAACTTTAACTTGACAAAATCTAACTTTAACTTTTTAAAATATAACTTTAACTAGTAAGAAACGTATCTTTAACTTGTTAAAATTTATCTTTAAAATGCTAAATGTAACTTTAACTTGACAAATCGTAACTTTAACTTGACAAATTGTAATTTTAACTTGTAAAATCATAACTTTAACTTGTCAAAATATAAATTTAATTTTTCAACCGTAACTTTCAGTTGTTAAAACATTACTTTAAGTTGTTAAAACCTAACGTTACCTAGTAAAATGTGTAACTTTAACTTGTCAAAATATTACTTTAACTTGTCAAAACCTAACTTAAACTTATAAAACCGTATATTTAACTTGTCAAAATGTAACTTTAAAATGTCAAAATGTAACTTTAACTTGTAAAAATCGTATCTTTAACTTTTCAAAATGAAACTTTAAAATGTCAAAATGTAACTTTAACTTTTCATATTATAATTTTAACTTGTAAAAAACGTAACTATAACTTGTTAAAATGTATCTTTAACTTGTCAAAACGTAACTTTACCTTGTCAAAATGTAACTTTAATTTATCAAAACATCACTTTAACTTATAAAACCAAATCTTCAACTTGTCAAAATATAACTTTAACTCTTCAAAACGGAACTTTAACTTTACAAAATGTAACTTTAACTTGTCAAAACGTAACTTTAACTTGTAAAAAACGTAACTATAACTTGTCAAAATTTAACTTTAACTTGTCAAAACGTAACTTTAACTTCTAAAAAGTGTAACTTTAACTTGTCAAAATGTAACTTTAACTTATCAAAATGTATCTTTAACATATAAAATCGTATCTGTAACTGGTCAAAATTTAACTTTAACTTTACAAAATGTAACTTTAACTTGTCAAAATGTAACTTTAACTTGTAAAAACGTAACTTTAACTTATAAAACCGTATTTTCAACTCGTCAAAATGTAACTTTAACTCTTCAAAACGGAACTTTAACTTTACAAAATGTAACTCTAACTTGTCAAAACGTAACTTTAACTTGTAAAGAATATAATTATAACTTGTGAAAATATAACTTTAACTTGTCAAAACGTAACTTTAACTTCTAAAAAGTGTAACTTTAATTTGTCAAAATGTAACTTCAACTTATCAAAACGTAACTTTAACTTCTAAAACCGTATCTTCAACTCGTCAAAATGTAACTTCAACTCTTCAAAACGAAACTTTAACTTTAAAAATGTAACTTTAACTTGTCAAAACGTAACTTTAACTTGTAAAAAATATAACTATAACTTGTCAAAATGTAACTTTAACTTGTCAAAACGTAACTTTATCTTCTAAAAAGTGTAACTTTAACTTGTCAAAATGTAAGTTTAACTTGTCAAAACGTAACTTTAAGTTGTTTAAACATTACTCTAACTTGTTAAAACCTAACGTTACCTAGTAAAATGTGTAACTTTAACTTGTCAAAATATTACTTTAACTTGTCAAAACATAACTTTAAATTATAAAACTGTATCTTTAAGTTGTCAAAATGTAACTTTAAAATGTCAAAATGTAACTTTAACTTGTAAAAATAGTATCTTTAACTTTTCAAAATGAAACATTAAAATGTCAAAATGTAACTTTAATTTTCTTGTAAAAAACGTAACTATAACTTGTTAAAATGTATCTTTAACTTGTCAAAACGTAACTTTAACTTGTAAAAAGTGTAACTTTAACTTATAAAACCGTATCTTTAACTTGTCAAAATGTAACTTTAAAATGTCAAAATGTAACTTTTAACTTGTAAAAACGTATCTTTATCTTGTCAAAATGTAACTTTAAAATGTCAAAATGTAACTTTAACTTGTAAATATCGCATCTTTAACTTTTCAAAATGAAACTTTAAAATGTCAAAATGTAACTTTAACTTTTCATATTATAATTTTAACTTGTAAAAAACGTAACTAATAACTTGATAAAATGTATCTTCAACTTGTCAAAACGTAACTTTAACTTGTAAAAAGTGTAACTTTAACTTGTCAAAATGTAACTTTAACTTATCAAAACATCACTTTAACTTATAAAACCGAATCTTCAACTTGCAAAATGTAACTTTTAAATGTCAAAAGATAAATTTAACTTGTAAAATCGTAACGTCAACTTGTCAAAATGTAACTTTAACTCTTCAAAACGTAACTTTAACTTGACAAAATCTAACTTTAACTTTTTAAAATATAACTTTAACTAGTAAGAAACGTATCTTTAACTTGTTAAAATTTATCTTTAAAATGCTAAATGTAACTTTAACTTGACAAATTGTAATTTTAACTTGTAAAATCATAACTTTAACTTGTCAAAATATAAATTTAATTTTTCAACCGTAACTTTAAGTTGTTAAAACATTACTTTAAGTTGTTAAAACCTAACGTTACCTAGTAAAATGTGTAACTTTAACTTGTCAAAATATTACTTTAACTTGTCAAAACATAACTTAAACTTATAAAACCGTATATTTAACTTGTCAAAATGTAACTTTAAAATGTCAAAATGTAACTTTAACTTGTAAAAATCGTATCTTTAAGTTTTCAAAATGAAACTTTAAAATGTCAAAATGTAACTTTAACTCTTTAAAACGGAACTTTAACTTTACAAAATGTAACTTTAACTTGTCAAAACGTAACTTTAACTTATAAAACTGTATCTTCAACTCGTCAAAATGTAACTTTAACTCTTCAAAACGGAACTTTAACTTTACAAAATGTAACTTTAACTTGTCAAAACGTAACTTTAACTTGTAAAAAAATATAACTATAACTTGTCAAAACGTAACTTTAACTTGTAAAAAACATAACTATAACTTGTCAAAATATAAATTTAACTTTTCAAAACGTAACTTTAACTTCTAAAAAGTATAACTTTAACTTGTCAAAATGTAACTTTAACTTATAAAAACGTAACTTTAACTTATAAAACTGTATCTTCTACTCGTCAAAATGTAACTTTAACTCTTCAAAACGGAACTTTAACTTTACAAAATGTAACTTTAACTTGTCAAAACGTAACTTTAACTTGTAAAAAAATATAACTATAACTTGTCAAAACGTAACTTTAACTTGTAAAAAACATAACTATAACTTGTCAAAATATAAATTTAACTTTTCAAAACGTAACTTTAACTTCTAAAAAGTATAACTTTAACTTGTCAAAATGTAACTTTAACTTATAAAAACGTAACTTTAACTTATAAAACTGTATCTTCTACTCGTCAAAATGTAACTTTAACTCTTCAAAATGGAACTTTAACTTTACAAAATGCAACTTTAACTTGTCAAAACGTAACTTTAACTTGTAAAAAAATATAACTATAACTTTCAAAATGTAACTTTAACTTATCAAAACGTAACTTTAACTTCTAAAAAGTGTAACTTTAACTTGTCAAAATGTAACTTTAACTTATCAAAACATAACTTTAACATATAAAACCGCATCTTCAACTTGTCAAAATGTAACTTTAAAATGTCAAAATATAACTTTAACATCTCAAATCGTATGTTAAACTTGTCAAAATGTAACTTTAACTCTTCAAAACGTAACTTTAACTTGTCAAAATGTAACTTTAACTTATCGAAACGTAACTTTAACATATAAAACCGTATCTTTAACTTGTTAAAATGTAACTTTTAAATGTCAATATATAACTTTAACTTGTAAAATAGTAACTTCAACTAGTCAAAATGTAATTTTAACTCTTTAAAACGTAACTTTAACTTCTCAAAATGTAACTTTAACTTGTCAAAACGTAACTTTAACTTGTAAAAACTGTAACTTTAAATTATCAACACGTAACTTTAACTTACAAAACTGTATCTTTGACTTGGCAAAATGTAACTTTAAAATGTCAAAATATAACTTTAACTTGTCAAATCGTAACTTTAACTTGTCAAAATGTAACTTTAACTCTTCAAAACGTAACTTTAACATTACAAAATGTAACTTTAATTTGTCAAAACGTAACTTTAACTTATAAAAAACGTAATTATAACTTGTGAAAATGTAACTTTAACTTTTCAAAACGTAACTTTAACCTCTAAAAAGTGTAACTTTAACCTCTAAAAAGTGTAACTTTAACTTGTCAAAATGTAACTTTGACTTATCAAAACGTAACTTTAACATATAAAACCGTATCTTCAACTTGCAAAATGTAACTTTGACTTATCAAAACGTAACTTTAACATATAAAACCGTATCTTCAACTTGCAAAATGTAACTTTTAAATGTCAAAAGATAAATTTAACTTGTAAAATCGTAACGTCAACTTGTCAAAATGTAACTTTAACTCTTCAAAACGTAACTTTAACTTGACAAAATCTAACTTTAACTTTTTAAAATATAACTTTAACTAGTAAGAAACGTATCTTTAACTTGTTAAAATTTATCTTTAAAATGCTAAATGTAACTTTAACTTGACAAATTGTAATTTTAACTTGTAAAATCATAACTTTAACTTGTCAAAATATAAATTTAATTTTTCAACCGTAACTTTAAGTAGTTCAAACATTACTTTAAGTTGTTAAAACCTAACGTTACCTAGTAAAATGTGTAACTTTAACTTGTCAAAATATTACTTTAACTTGTCAAAACATAACTTAAACTTATAAAACCGTATATTTAACTTGTCAAAATGTAACTTTAAAATGTCAAAATGTAACTTTAACTTGTAAAAATCGTATCTTTAACTTTTCAAAATGAAACTTTAAAATGTCAAAATGTAACTTTAACTTTTCATATTATAATTTTAACTTGTAAAAAACGTAACTATAACTTGTTAAAATGTATCTTTAACTTGTCAAAACGTAACTTTAACTTGTCAAAATGTAACTTTAATTTATCAAAACATCACTTTAACTTATAAAACCAAATCTTCAACTTGTCAAAATGTAACTTTAATTCTTCAAAACGGAACTTTAACTTTACAAAATGTAACTTTAACTTGTCAAAACGTAACTTTAACTTGTAAAAAACGTAACTATAACTTGTCAAAATTTAACTTTAACTTGTCAAAACGTAACTTTAACTTGTAAAAAGTGTAACTTTAACTTATCAAAATGTAACTTTAACTCTTCAAAACGTAACTTTAACTTTGCAAAATGTAACTTTAATTTGTCAAAACGTAACTTTAACTTATAAAAAACGTAATTATAACTTGTGAAAATGTAACTTTAACTTTTCAAAACGTAACTTTAACCTCTAAAAAGTGTAACTTTAACTTGTCAAAATGTAACTTTGACTTATCAAAACGTAACTTTAACATATAAAACCGTATCTTCAACTTACAAAATGTAACTTTGACTTATCAAAACGTAACTTTAACATATAAAACCGTATCTTCAACTTGCAAAATGTAACTTTTAAATGTCAAATAACTTTAACTTGTAAAATCGTAACGTCAACTTGTCAAAATGTAACTTTAACTCTTCAAAACGTAACATTAACTTGACAAAATCTAACTTTAACTTTTTAAAATATAACTTTAACTAGTAAGAAACGTATTTTTAACTTGTTAAAATGTATCTTTAAAATGCTAAATGTAACTTTAACTTGACAAATTGTAATTTTAACTTGTAAAATCATAACTGTAACTTGTCAAAATATAAATTTAATTTTTCAACCGTAACTTTAAGTTGTTAAAACATTACTTTAAGTTGTTAAAACCTAACGTTACCTAGTAAAATGTGTAACTTTAACTTGTCAAAATATTACTTTAACTTGTCAAAACATAACTTAAACTTATAAAACCGTATATTTAACTTGTCAAAATGTAACTTTAAAATGTCAAAATGTAACTTTAACTTGTAAAAATCGTATCTTTAAGTTTTCAAAATGAAACTTTAAAATGTCAAAATGTAACTTTAACTCTTTAAAACGGAACTTTAACTTTACAAAATGTAACTTTAACTTGTCAAAACGTAACTTTAACTTATAAAACTGTATCTTCAACTCGTCAAAATGTAACTTTAACTCTTCAAAACGGAACTTTAACTTTACAAAATGTAACTTTAACTTGTCAAAACGTAACTTTAACTTGTAAAAAAATATAACTATAACTTGTCAAAACGTAACTTTAACTTGTAAAAAACATAACTATAACTTGTCAAAATATAAATTTAACTTTTCAAAACGTAACTTTAACTTCTAAAAAGTATAACTTTAACTTGTCAAAATGTAACTTTAACTTATAAAAACGTAACTTTAACTTATAAAACTGTATCTTCTACTCGTCAAAATGTAACTTTAACTCTTCAAAACGGAACTTTAACTTTACAAAATGTAACTTTAACTTGTCAAAACGTAACTTTAACTTGTAAAAAAATATAACTATAACTTGTCAAAACGTAACTTTAACTTGTAAAAAACATAACTATAACTTGTCAAAATATAAATTTAACTTTTCAAAACGTAACTTTAACTTCTAAAAAGTATAACTTTAACTTGTCAAAATGTAACTTTAACTTATAAAAACGTAACTTTAACTTATAAAACTGTATCTTCTACTCGTCAAAATGTAACTTTAACTCTTCAAAATGGAACTTTAACTTTACAAAATGCAACTTTAACTTGTCAAAACGTAACTTTAACTTGTAAAAAAATATAACTATAACTTTCAAAATGTAACTTTAACTTATCAAAACGTAACTTTAACTTCTAAAAAGTGTAACTTTAACTTGTCAAAATGTAACTTTAACTTATCAAAACATAACTTTAACATATAAAACCGTATCTTCAACTTGTCAAAATGTAACTTTAAAATGTCAAAATATAACTTTAACATCTCAAATCGTATGTTAAACTTGTCAAAATGTAACTTTAACTCTTCAAAACGTAACTTTAACTTGTCAAAATGTAACTTTAACTTATCAAAACGTAGGTTTAACATATAAAATCGTATCTTTAACTTGTTAAAATGTAACTTTTAAATGTCAATATATAACTTTAACTTGTAAAATAGTAACTTCAACTAGTCAAAATGTAATTTTAACTCTTTAAAACGTAACTTTAACTTCTCAAAATATAACTTTAACTTGTCAAAACCTAACTTTAACTTGTAAAAACTGTAACTTTAAATTATCAACACGTAACTTTAACTTACAAAACCGTATCTTTAACTTGGCAAAATGTAACTTTAAAATGTCAAAATATAACTTTAACTTGTCAAATCGTAACTTTAACTTGTCAAAATGTAACTTTAACTCTTCAAAACGTAACTTTAACTTTGCAAAAAGTAACTTTTATTTGTCAAAACGTAACTTTAACTTATAAAAAACGTAATTATAACTTGTGAAAATGTAACTTTAACTTTTCAAAACGTAACTTTAACCTCTAAAAAGTGTAACTTTAACCTCTAAAAAGTGTAACTTTAACTTGTCAAAATGTAACTTTGACTTATCAAAACGTAACTTTAACATATAAAACCGTATCTTCAACTTGCAAAATGTAACTTTGACTTATCAAAACGTAACTTTAACATATAAAACCGTATCTTCAACTTGCAAAATGTAACT
Organism: Urtica urens; assembly: GCA_958296335.1. NCBI lineage: Eukaryota > Viridiplantae > Streptophyta > Magnoliopsida > Rosales > Urticaceae > Urtica > Urtica urens. The sequence goes on from OY282526.1 coordinate 17,267,308, forward strand.
TTTAAATGTCAAAAGATAAATTTAACTTGTAAAATCGTAACGTCAACTTGTCAAAATGTAACTTTAACTCTTCAAAACGTAACTTTAACTTGACAAAATCTAACTTTAACTTTTTAAAATATAACTTTAACTAGTAAGAAACGTATCTTTAACTTGTTAAAATTTATCTTTAAAATGCTAAATGTAACTTTAACTTGACAAATTGTAATTTTAACTTGTAAAATCATAACTTTAACTTGTCAAAATATAAATTTAATTTTTCAACCGTAACTTTAAGTAGTTCAAACATTACTTTAAGTTGTTAAAACCTAACGTTACCTAGTAAAATGTGTAACTTTAACTTGTCAAAATATTACTTTAACTTGTCAAAACATAACTTAAACTTATAAAACCGTATATTTAACTTGTCAAAATGTAACTTTAAAATGTCAAAATGTAACTTTAACTTGTAAAAATCGTATCTTTAACTTTTCAAAATGAAACTTTAAAATGTCAAAATGTAACTTTAACTTTTCATATTATAATTTTAACTTGTAAAAAACGTAACTATAACTTGTTAAAATGTATCTTTAACTTGTCAAAACGTAACTTTAACTTGTCAAAATGTAACTTTAATTTATCAAAACATCACTTTAACTTATAAAACCAAATCTTCAACTTGTCAAAATGTAACTTTAACTCTTCAAAACGGAACTTTAACTTTACAAAATGTAACTTTAACTTGTCAAAACGTAACTTTAACTTGTAAAAAACGTAACTATAACTTGTCAAAATTTAACTTTAACTTGTCAAAACGTAACTTTAACTTGTAAAAAGTGTAACTTTAACTTATCAAAATGTAACTTTAACTCTTCAAAACGTAACTTTAACTTTGCAAAATGTAACTTTAATTTGTCAAAACGTAACTTTAACTTATAAAAAACGTAATTATAACTTGTGAAAATGTAACTTTAACTTTTCAAAACGTAACTTTAACCTCTAAAAAGTGTAACTTTAACTTGTCAAAATGTAACTTTGACTTATCAAAACGTAACTTTAACATATAAAACCGTATCTTCAACTTACAAAATGTAACTTTGACTTATCAAAACGTAACTTTAACATATAAAACTGTATCTTCAACTTGCAAAATGTAACTTTTAAATGTCAAATAACTTTAACTTGTAAAATCGTAACGTCAACTTGTCAAAATGTAACTTTAACTCTTCAAAACGTAACATTAACTTGACAAAATCTAACTTTAACTTTTTAAAATATAACTTTAACTAGTAAGAAACGTATCTTTAACTTGTTAAAATTTATCTTTAAAATGCTAAATGTAACTTTAACTTGACAAATTGTAATTTTAACTTGTAAAATCATAACTTTAACTTGTCAAAATATAAATTTAATTTTTCAACCGTAACTTTAAGTTGTTAAAACATTACTTTAAGTTGTTAAAACATTACTTTAAGTTGTTAAAACCTAACGTTACCTAGTAAAATGTGTAACTTTAACTTGTCAAAATATTACTTTAACTTGTCAAAACATAACTTAAACTTATAAAACCGTATATTTAACTTGTCAAAATGTAACTTTAAAATGTCAAAATGTAACTTTAACTTGTAAAAATCGTATCTTTAAGTTTTCAAAATGAAACTTTAAAATGTCAAAATGTAACTTTAACTCTTTAAAACGGAACTTTAACTTTACAAAATGTAACTTTAACTTGTCAAAACGTAACTTTAACTTATAAAACTGTATCTTCAACTCGTCAAAATGTAACTTTAACTCTTCAAAACGGAACTTTAACTTTACAAAATGTAACTTTAACTTGTCAAAACGTAACTTTAACTTGTAAAAAAATATAACTATAACTTGTCAAAACGTAACTTTAACTTGTAAAAAACATAACTATAACTTGTCAAAATATAAATTTAACTTTTCAAAACGTAACTTTAACTTCTAAAAAGTATAACTTTAACTTGTCAAAATGTAACTTTAACTTATAAAAACGTAACTTTAACTTATAAAACTGTATCTTCTACTCGTCAAAATGTAACTTTAACTCTTCAAAACGGAACTTTAACTTTACAAAATGTAACTTTAACTTGTCAAAACGTAACTTTAACTTGTAAAAAAATATAACTATAACTTGTCAAAACGTAACTTTAACTTGTAAAAAACATAACTATAACTTGTCAAAATATAAATTTAACTTTTCAAAACGTAACTTTAACTTCTAAAAAGTATAACTTTAACTTGTCAAAATGTAACTTTAACTTATAAAAACGTAACTTTAACTTATAAAACTGTATCTTCTACTCGTCAAAATGTAACTTTAACTCTTCAAAATGGAACTTTAACTTTACAAAATGCAACTTTAACTTGTCAAAACGTAACTTTAACTTGTAAAAAAATATAACTATAACTTTCAAAATGTAACTTTAACTTATCAAAACGTAACTTTAACTTCTAAAAAGTATAACTTTAACTTGTCAAAATGTAACTTTAACTTATCAAAACATAACTTTAACATATAAAACCGCATCTTCAACTTGTCAAAATGTAACTTTAAAATGTCAAAATATAACTTTAACATCTCAAATCGTATGTTAAACTTGTCAAAATGTAACTTTAACTCTTCAAAACGTAACTTTAACTTGTCAAAATGTAACTTTAACTTATCAAAACGTAGGTTTAACATATAAAATCGTATCTTTAACTTGTTAAAATGTAACTTTTAAATGTCAATATATAACTTTAACTTGTAAAATCGTAACTTCAACTAGTCAAAATGTAACTTTAACTTTTCAAAACGTAACTTTAACTTGTCAAAATGTAACTTTAACTAGTCAAAACCTAACTTTAACTTGTAAAAACTGTAACTTTAAATTATCAACACGTAACTTTAACTTATAAAACCGTATCTTTAACTTGGCAAAATGTAACTTTAAAATGTCAAAATATAACTTTAACTTGTCAAATCGTAACTTTAACTTGTCAAAATGTAACTTTAACTCTTCAAAACGTAACTTTAACTTTGCAAAAAGTAACTTTTATTTGTCAAAACGTAACTTTAACTTATAAAAAACGTAATTATAACTTGTGAAAATGTAACTTTAACTTTTCAAAACGTAACTTTAACCTCTAAAAAGTGTAACTTTAACCTCTAAAAAGTGTAACTTTAACTTGTCAAAATGTAACTTTGACTTATCAAAACGTAACTTTAACATATAAAACCGTATCTTCAACTTGCAAAATGTAACTTTGACTTATCAAAACGTAACTTTAACATATAAAACCGTATCTTCAACTTGCAAAATGTAACTTTTAAATGTCAAAAGATAAATTTAACTTGTAAAATCGTAACGTCAACTTGTCAAAATGTAACTTTAACTCTTCAAAACGTAACTTTAACTTGACAAAATCTAACTTTAACTTTTTAAAATATAACTTTAACTAGTAAGAAACGTATCTTTAACTTGTTAAAATTTATCTTTAAAATGCTAAATGTAACTTTAACTTGACAAATTGTAATTTTAACTTGTAAAATCATAACTTTAACTTGTCAAAATATAAATTTAATTTTTCAACCGTAACTTTAAGTAGTTCAAACATTACTTTAAGTTGTTAAAACCTAACGTTACCTAGTAAAATGTGTAACTTTAACTTGTCAAAATATTACTTTAACTTGTCAAAACATAACTTAAACTTATAAAACCGTATATTTAACTTGTCAAAATGTAACTTTAAAATGTCAAAATGTAACTTTAACTTGTAAAAATCGTATCTTTAACTTTTCAAAATGAAACTTTAAAATGTCAAAATGTAACTTTAACTTTTCATATTATAATTTTAACTTGTAAAAAACGTAACTATAACTTGTCAAAATGTATCTTTAACTTGTCAAAACGTAACTTTAACTTGTCAAAATGTAACTTTAATTTATCAAAACGTCACTTTAACTTATAAAACCAAATCTTCAACTTGTCAAAATGTAACTTTAACTCTTCAAAACGGAACTTTAACTTTACAAAATGTAACTTTAACTTGTCAAAACGTAACTTTAACTTGTAAAAAACGTAACTATAACTTGTCAAAATTTAACTTTAACTTGTCAAAACGTAACTTTAACTTGTAAAAAGTGTAACTTTAACTTATCAAAATGTAACTTTAACTCTTCAAAACGTAACTTTAACTTTGCAAAATGTAACTTTAATTTGTCAAAACGTAACTTTAACTTATAAAAAACGTAATTATAACTTGTGAAAATGTAACTTTAACTTTTCAAAACGTAACTTTAACCTCTAAAAAGTGTAACTTTAACTTGTCAAAATGTAACTTTGACTTATCAAAACGTAACTTTAACATATAAAACCGTATCTTCAACTTACAAAATGTAACTTTGACTTATCAAAACGTAACTTTAACATATAAAACTGTATCTTCAACTTGCAAAATGTAACTTTTAAATGTCAAATAACTTTAACTTGTAAAATCGTAACGTCAACTTGTCAAAATGTAACTTTAACTCTTCAAAACGTAACATTAACTTGACAAAATCTAACTTTAACTTTTTAAAATATAACTTTAACTAGTAAGAAACGTATCTTTAACTTGTTAAAATTTATCTTTAAAATGCTAAATGTAACTTTAACTTGACAAATTGTAATTTTAACTTGTAAAATCATAACTTTAACTTGTCAAAATATAAATTTAATTTTTCAACCGTAACTTTAAGTTGTTAAAACATTACTTTAAGTTGTTAAAACATTACTTTAAGTTGTTAAAACC